>VUQG01010389.1:4398-15801 GCA_015106755.1 Etia nguti | reverse complement strand
TTTTTTTTTTTTACAGTATGCACAGTACAACATCCAGAGTGTAACAGTTATTTACTTTGCTGTAGTCCAGTCCCTTGCTTAGCTTTGCCAACTCAAAAGTTCTCAATATTCTGAAAGTCATAAACTCACATTTGACATTGGGAGTTACTGATAAACAGTCTTTATTTCATCCAAGAATCTGTACTTCTTTGAGGCACTTAACATTCTCTGAGCAGTAAATATTGTTAACCAAGCAATCATGTGGTATGAACAAATATTGACACTGCACATAATAAATCTTTACACCGATGCTTTTCTCATTGAACCAAGAACATGCTGGCACATTTCTTTGAAGTCAGTTTCAGTCAAAGATTTGCAGCGCTTCAAAATGCATCGTATTAAAAATACTTCACACAGAGGATTTTTTTTTTCTCCACAGTTTTCCATTGTAATTGAACATTGAAGTACATTTTCAGTCCTAGAGAAATATGAGTCATACTGCAGTAAAGCTCCTGTATTTTTTTACTAAGTTGGTGTTACAGCTTTTAAAAGTTTAAACTAGAACTCAGGTTTTGTTTTGTGACTTGAATAAAACCTGTTTTTGATTGGACTGGTGGTATGTTCACAATCCAGACATGTATACACTCGCCTGTTTTAACAGTGTATGGCTCCCTCTGCTGGTAATTTTGATCTTTCTTAGAGGGGGAAAAAAAAAGTCCTTGAGGCTCAAGTCACTATATGTATTAAGTTCTTGCTGGTTACCACTACCTATTCTTTAATAGTTGTTAGTCAATCACGGTTTCTGTATTCCTGATTGATACTCATCTTTCACATATTGTTGCTTCTTGCATTTCAGTGAGTTGCTGGAGTCTTTGGACATGTGTGAAAATGATCCCGTGGCAATCGCTCAGTGTTTTGTAAATAAGGTAAGCAGAACAATCTTGCACTAATTAAAGCAATATCAGCTCCCAAAGCAATACACAAAGAGTTATATTTATGACTGGTCTGTGTTTCACCAGAGTGAATACTTTGAAATCTACACCCAGTATTGCACCAACTATCCCAAGTGAGTAGCTGGGACGAGATGTTCTTCTCATATATTTATTTAATTTTTTTTGTCCTGTTTTGGTGTGGAATGCTTTAAGGGAATATATCATTTGAACTAAAAGGTTAACTAAATAAGTATCTGTTGCCTCATAAAGCGTGGTGTTTGCTATCATGTAACCACATGAATCTGTGGATGTTTAAACTGCAGCTTGGCTTGTTGGCAAAAATACCCACGAAGCAGTAATTCTAGTTTTTGATATAAAAAGCTTTGATGGATTGATGGATGTCGTTCTTTGCCGTCTTCCAGCTCAGTGGCAGCACTGACTGACTGCATGAGGAGTAAAACTTTGGCCAAGTTTTTCAGGGATCGACAGGCCGCTCTGAAGCGCTCCCTTCCTTTGGGCTCTTACCTCCTAAAGCCAGTTCAGAGGATCCTGAAATATCACCTGCTGCTTCAGGTACAGAATCTCCTCAAGCGTCATTTTGGTTGAGTAAAATGTTTCTTCAGTTTAGTAGATTGGCAGATTTATGATTAAATTTTTTTTTTTTAAATTGTAAAGAAGTGTTTCTTGACCTCTTTCTCCAATTTTACATTACTTATTAATCTAGGTACAAAAAAATTTTAGGTATGAATTTACAGTAACTTGAATTAACCTCATCAGAATTTTATTTATTTTTAATCTTTATTTTCGATCACTGCTAAAGGAAATTGCAAAGCACTTTGACCCAGACGAGGAGGGCTACGAGGTCATTCAGGAGGCCATAGACACCATGACAGGGGTTGCTTGGTACATCAACGATATGAAGAGGAAGCACGAACACGCTGTCAGAGTGCAGGTCAGATGAGATTCCTTTAAAATACTTGTGAGGAGTTTGATTTATGTCATTGTCATATGTCATGTGGTTGGATTAAACGGTACCATGTTCAGTGAAGGTGCTTTTGAAATGTAATGATTCTGTAACTCTTCTTGCTCGTTCATCAATTTATTTCACATATTTGCTTTTCTCAACAAGGCTGCCTCCTGTGACTTCCATCTCTTGCATGAGTGATTTTTAGAGCTCCAGTGTTCAAAATAGTTCCCAAAGCACATCCTTCTGATTTCAAGTTGAATACTTTTCTCATGTTTTTGAAAATTTAAAGTGAGGTTAGAAGCTTTTAATGATTTCCTTGGTTTAAGTAATGAGAAATAAAGGATCCTTCGGACGCAGAACCCTATTTCATATTCTCTGTACTTAGCCGAGCCGTGGCTTTCTGACAAGATTGTTTCATTTTAAATGACAAGACATCGAGGTTGCCTCCACCTTAATTAGATTAGAAAATGCATGGCTATTTTTCTCACCACAGGGATTTTCAGAAATGCCTTTTGCTGAACTGTTATCACAGTAAGATAAGAGGAGTACTAAGTTTGTAAGAGAAACTTTGACAGTTCGCTGCCATCTTGCTTTATGTTTGTAATCTGTTAGCAGACAGCCCACCAAGAGGCATTTGAATAATTGGGTGCAGCTCAGTGCTTGCACAGTTTTAGGAGGCTAACTGAGCAGAAGACTACCTATCAGTCATTTATTGTGACCCCCACATGCGAAAATGTCCCAGTGGACACATACCACGTGTAGTCAGTTCATCCTCAGTGTTTCTGTTGTACAGGTGTTGTATAAGGACTAAAAATAACAGCCATCCCCAGGTTAGCATTTATAACATTGTCTTAAGTTATATATACTTAAAGGGTGTGTGCTAACATGTTGATCTTTAGGAGATCCAGTCACTACTGATCAACTGGAAGGGCGCTGACCTGACCACCTTCGGAGAGCTTGTGCTAGAGGGCACCTTTCATGTGCTAAGGGCGAAGAACACCCGCACTCTCTTCCTCTTTGAAAAGATGCTCCTTATTACCAAAAAAAGAGGAGAACACTACGTCTACAAGATCCATATCTTGGTACGTTTTTGTTATATTATTTGAACAAAGTTAAACACTTTGAAAATGGGGAAAAGATGGCAGGTATAAGAAGAAAAAGATGAGCTTTGTCTGATGTAGTTCAAAATAACCGATTTATATACTGCCATATTTAATATGAGCGCTCATGTTTGTAACAAAATATATATGCATGGAAATAAGCATAACCCATGTCCACTTTAATTAGATTTTTTAATTAGAAAGCAAATTAAGAGATAATGACGTACACTTGGTGTAGCCCTTCTCTTCATTACTGTATTCTGTGGTTCCAGTGCTCCACCCTAATGCTACTTGACAGTGCCAAGGATCCCCTGCTCTTCAGTGTTATCCACTTCAAGCGCCCCAAGCAACCTCACACAGTACAGGTAAATGAAAGTGGAATCATTATATAGATGGAGAGAGAGACATGCATGGATGGATTGTATCTGGTGCATCTTTATTTATGTAAATGACTAAAGCAAGTGCTTGTTGATCCAGGCCAAGTCTGCAGAAGAGAAGCGTCTCTGGGCCCATCACATCAAGAGGCTCATACTTGAGAATCACAGCACCATTGTTCCACAAAGGGTAAACAACATCGTCCCTCACACTGATTTTTTTTTTTTTTTTTTCCCCTTATGGAGAAGCAGCTTTTACTGAAACATGCTGGGTGCTTTTTACAGGCAAAAGAAGCCATTCTGGACAATTCAAACTGTAAGTGTTACAATTAAAGTAACCAATATGGAAAAGGTGTGTTTTCAGTAGAAATGGTTGAAAGATGTTTTATTTACAAAACAAAAGGCATCCATCTTTGTGGAGAAGATTGTTGTAGTAATCTGAGTATATTGGCATATCCTTCTGCTGCTCAGATCTGGGGAAGTACCAGTATAGCCCTGAGAAGCTGAAGAAGGTGGAGTCCTGCCAGCCTGATGACTTCCATCTCGAAGGAAGAAATGGGAGAAGGAGATCAGGTATAAGAGCCCTACCGATTTTAAATCTGAATACAAAAACTTTGGTCTTTGTGTAGTTTTTGTGATCATTAAACCACCAGTTAGACTCTTAGTAAGCTCTCCAATTTGTAATTCTCTTTTTAGAGCCAGCAAAACAAATCAGAAGAAGCACAAAAGGTTGGTGGATTTTTTCTAATTATTTGTGTAAATTGCTCGATGTTGAGTAGGATTTTGGTGCAAAAGGTGCAGATTCATTACCAGTGTTAACAGTTTGATCCATATTCTGCCTCTCTTCATTGGTCCAGCAGCCCCCTACCATGATTAGTTTGTGCCTCCATTGCACTTCTGCTTTGTTCTCTTTCAAAGACACCTGGAAAACACATCAAAAGACACACGTTCACTCCCACCCCCACTCCACCTCACTATGATCCATTTAATTATATGCCACATTGGTCAGAGGCTTTGTTATACACAGGCTTTTTCAGTAGTCAGATTCGGCCTGGCTCTCAGATCTGTGCATCTTTGCTGATTTCGACTGACAATTTCAAAAGAGAGAAAATCTCACTATTGTTGTTCTCCTTTGCTCCCAGACCTGATCTGTTTTTGAACCAATGTTATGAAAAAGCAATTTTCATGTCAACCTTCTCATCAGGGTGAGGGAGGAGGTCATCACGTACTGGTTAATTGCATCATGTCCGGCTTGGGCCTCTGAAAGCAAGATGCTGCTTATCAGTATTTATCTAATCGCAGGGCCTCCCTTAAGTCCGGGCCAGACTAACAGCTACCTCACTCAGTTCCGATTTGTGAAGACAGAAATTGTCCTGATTGTAATTATACAAGATGTGCGTGGTATCCAGGTCATTTTGGCACATAATGTTGGACTGACATATACTTTTTTTCAATGTCGTTAACATTCTCCTTTGTTCATCTCTCGGCCTCCTCCTCTGTGGCTTTGTTCTCCACGCAGCTGTTTTGAAGGTGAGTGTCTGAAATCCAAATGCAGTCCTTTAATAAGCCTTAATAAGTCTTTTCTGTCTGTTGTAGCAAAGTGGTTTATTTAGGTCACTGGGCTGTGGTGAGATATGGTTTAATCCGTTTTTGAGTCAGCAGTTCAAACTTTATGTTCTAACTAAAAAAGAAAATCAAATAAAAACGAGATTTCTAATCTTCACAAAACTTACTTAACCTAGATTTGAAAAAAATAAATAAATCAAATCTCACCTAAAGCTGCTTTATGGTAATATTCATCCCATTTACAGCTTTGCAATCACAGCATTGCTCTAGCACTGGCCTTGCAATAACAAACCACATGTCCATGCCTTCACGCTACAGCACGCAGAGAGTGAGGGGGCACTGCTGGGGGCTAGATGCTCCCTTCAGCCGGCCACTAGTGTCAGTACGCTGACCTCCAGTCTAGGGGAACCCCAGGCTGAGAGCCCATGTGTGGAGGATCTAATGCTGAGAAGGGACTCTCTGGAGGAGCTAAGTCCTACTGACAGGGACCCGAAACAGGGCTATTTACCCAATGAGGGGGGGCTGGAGCCAGAGAAGGCTGTGGAGGAGGAGGATGTGGAAGATGGGGAGAGCTACAAGGAAGATATACTGATGGGAGACGACCAGGTAGCCGACTTTGCCAGCTCAGTGCTCGCAGCCATCTCCTGCTGGCACTATAGAGCCAGGTCTTTGCTTTCTACTCACTTCACAACGGTGAGGGTTTCAGCCACCCACGGGTTTCCCATTTCCTGCTCCATTCCACCAGCTTACCAGTATTCACTGCCACTCATTCTCCCACGCTGGCTCTATTCCCTATCCCTCATTTTTTTTTTTTTTCTCCCTTCATAAATGGAACTAACACCTGCTACCAATTGCACTGTCCACACTGAATGCATTGGGTTACATTTTTTGCTATTAAAGAACATCACCTGAAATCCTGTCAGTCGGTTCATAAAGAACAGTTTCAGGAGTTGGGTGAAATTTAAGTCATACCTTGTGCATGTCTTTGCCTGTGTGTGTTTTTGTTTTTTTTTGCTTTAGACTTTTGTGTCCTCTCACTGTGCATGCACTCCTGTTTTATCATTTCCTCCTCTTGCTACAAGGTGCTGGATTTCATGATGAATGTTAAAGCTTATGATGTTGAGATCATTTGCATTTGAACCACTGACTCAGTGTGCTCTGTTTAAATGTTGTTTGACTTCAAAGGTTAATGTAACCATCTGATTAAACGAACATTATACGAGCAAGAGCTTTGCCCTTTGATAATCATATTTTCTAATCATATTTCCCCTTTGAACTTTCATAATTAGAAAGCCTTTGTTAAAGTTAATTGTTATAGCAACATTGTTCCCAAATGGGACTGAGTGCACATCATTTCAATAGGAATGAGGACTTCAGTCATTTTATTTCATTTTAAAAAAAAGAAAAAGACAAGATTGATTCCATGCTTTGCATTTTCAGGATGATCAGAACGGAGATACTGCTGAGCTGAAAACTCTGACAAGAGAGGATGAAGAAGCTTACAGGCAGGTGGAAAAACATGAGGCTGATGTTCTGAAAGAAACTTGCAGCTCGCAGGTAATTGATAAATCCTTATATACGGTTTATACATATCTATTACACCAGATTTCCATACAGGTCTCCGAGGCCACATGTGACGTGTATTAGGTCTATTAAAAAGTACCCATCTGTCCTCATTTTGTTAAGCTTATTTTAGCCATTGTATATTTTTGAATGAGGCTCTCGGTCTATTATCTGTTATTGTTATCTCTCTGTGAATGAGTGTGAGCTTATTTAATAATACATTACACAAATAAACTGGTTTCCTATTTAATAGCTGCCCTTTGCCATCAACATAGTGTTTCTCTAAGCTACATGTGAATTATGCCTGGAGTCATATTAATGCCTGCTGTACATATGTAGTCCTGGTAGTTAAAATTCCTCACACATACTGTTGTGCTATGGTAGGCACTCTCACTGAGAAAGGCAACACTGGATTTAGATGCCAGCTACAGTTCAAGTCTGATTCTCATAATCGGTAACTTTGCGGAGGGTAAAAAAAGGCTTCTTCAGCCAAGCAGAGTGCAGGTTATTATTCTTCCTAACCTTATCTGCGCCACACAGCTCCAAGCTGCACTTCTTGCAATTGCAGGCACTCCAAAAGAGCAGGCAGCACCTGGAAATAAATTCAGATTAATGCCAGGATGAGGTGACATCAGCAATATGAACACTAGTACAGCCACAAACAATGTAATAGTGAACTCGCCAGGGGTAACAAAAAGGATCCAGTAAAGAGTCATTACAGACAGCTGCAAATGGCTTCACAGTGCCTTTGCAGTTTTTAACTACGCTTGGATTTTTGTACAGAGGAATGGATCCCTGTGATAAATCTCAGCTGAGCCTAATGAGATCATTTACAGTACAGTGCAAAAGTCTTGAGTCGCCCTCATCAATTTATATTTTGTTTTCAAGGAGCCAGACATTCTTCTAATTGCTTTTAAAGTTTAAAGTTTTTCTTTGGACATTGGCTGCTTTTTTTACTTATTTTCAGTCGATTCTTTGTGCATGACCATTTTCAAAGGAATGTATTGGGGGTTTTTTTTTCCTTTGTTGAACCACTTAACACCAACCTATGAAGAAGGAAAGATGGCCTAAGAGTTCAAGCTGTGTGACATTTTTGCCTTAATATACATGGAAATATAGTATATATCACATGTTTCAATAAACTGTTGCACCTGTTTTCCATTTTCCTAGCAAAATATAAAGATAGACCTTTTGCACAGCACTGTACATGCATCATAAGTTGTGTATGCATTAAACTATTAAGATTACTGTAAATAGCACCATTAAGCTTAGAGGTTTCTTGTAATTAGAAAGTGTCATTTACTGTAAAACAAAACTTGTATCATGTTTCAGGTCAGTATGCAGGAGCTGTGCAATCTAGACTGTCTTCCTCAAGCAAAGGAGAGCAATCAGCTGGAAGAGGATCACTTCCAGTGCCCTGAGTCTCCTGTGACCCCCTCAGAACAAGAAACTGAGACCTCAGGACCTCAGGATAGCTCTAGAGAAACTGGAGAGGAAGAAGAAGGAGAGAGTGATTCCTCTGGTCTACAAGTGGAGGAGGCGAGTGTACTGACAAATGGAGAGCTCTCAGAAGAGGAAGAGGAGGTCATCTCAGATAATAAAAGCATCCTACCTTCCTCTGTGCTAGACCAGGCAAGTGTGATAGCTGGACACTTCAGGGGCAGCCTATCTAGACGCAGCAGTGTAATGTCAGAGGACATGGGTTCACTTGTCTGCCCCTCAGAGTCAGTAGATGATGATGCCTTCCACAGCCCTTCAGCTTGCATGGATTTTGAGAAACAGACCCAAATGCTGCTCAGCTCCTCAGCAGAGCTGAAAACTAGCTCAGAGGCTAATCAGTCAGTTCCTGTGCGTGAACTTGGGCTGAATGAAGGGGAACGCAGGTCTACGCTCTCCAAACAAGATCGCCTCCTCATCCACAAAATTCGACAATACTACGAGCATGCTGAGCACCAAGATGCTAACTTCAGCATCAAGCGCAGAGAGAGTCTGTCTTATATTCCAGCAGGTCTGGTCAGGAACTTAAGCCAACAGCTTAATGATAATCCTGCTCCTCAGGAGAAGGCCATCCCAGCTCTTAGGAAAGGTCTCTCTCAGAACAGGCCTACATCTTGGTCTGTGTTTGACCTTCCTGGATTACAAACAAGTCAAAACACTGAAAATTGTCTACCACAGAGATCAGTCGAGGCCCAGGCTAGTTCTAACAGCATTTCAGATAATTCAGGCACAGAAGAGGAATTCAGGCCTTCATCGGAAATGCTCAAGGTTTGGCAAGACATGGAAAATGAGGGACAGAGCCAGGAAGCCCAGCAGGATACAGAGGAGAAAGTTAGTGAGTCGTTATTAGAAGTGGCAGACGACATCAGCTCTGATACTTCAGATGCTAAAACCAATAAGCAACCACCTCAGGTTCTAGACGAGTCTGAAATGAGCGCCGCCTCCAATACTCTCTCCACGTTGTCACCTATCCCAACTTGCCAAGCAGTGGAAGGAAGATCTGGTCAGGGCTATGAGACCCCAGTGTTTCAAGAGATCGGTAAAGACAACCAAGGTCAACTACCTAAGATCATTAGCTTCCGAACAAGCATGGATGAGGACCAGATCCTTCAAGACATGGGAAAGATGAAGAACAAGGTGTTCCAGTTGGCTCGTCAGTACAGCCAGCGCATTAAAAATAACAAACCCGTAGTCTGGCAAAGGAGCCGAGAAACTGCAAACCAGGAAGACTTCAGGGACATTCCTGCTGTCCACGAGGAGAAGATGCTGCTTAGAAAAAGGGGTAAATAGGATTCAAATCATTGCTCTTTTTCTTTTACAGTACCCTAGCACTTTGACTTGTGTGCAAAGAGACCTGAAAGGCATTCTTTGTCTGTTTTCTGTGTGTATGCAGGTAAACCAAACCTAAGATTGCCCACGAATGCTTGCAGTCAAGCAGTTATCCATGAAGTCCTTTCTCCAAGTCCAGTCCCGACTCCCAGCTCTGGAGCCAGCTCCCAGAGCACAATTACCTGCCCGCAGAGCCCGCAGATGGAGACCTTCCATTGGCCTGATGTTCAGGAGCTGCGCTCCAAATACTCGGATGCATCCCACTCCTCAAAAATAACCCATAGCTGCACAGTCCTGAGTGGGATGGACAGGTGTAATGGCTGTGAACATAAATACAGTAGCTCCACAGATCTTCGTAGGTCTCTGACAGACTCTGACACACTTAGAAAGCAATCTGAAACCCCACACAGAGACAAAGGCTCCGTAGTAGAAGACTGGCCCCCACACCAGAAACGCTCTCGACTCTATCCCCTGCTGTGCAGGTGGAAATCTTTGGACCATATGCTTGGGTCTTTACCCCTTCATGAAGTACAGAATCTTCAGGAACCTGCCAGGACCTGCCTTAAGGTCAGCCAAGCACAAGAAGGGGATAACCTCTGTCCAGAGGGCGTAGACAGTGCAGCAAAGTCTGATCTCCTGAGTTCAGGGAAGACCTCAGAGAGCAAACTTGTGAGAAGCTTACGAGAGAAGTTCCAGAACTTGAGTGCAAGTTCATGAACATGTGAATTATGTATATTTTTATTAGAATTTTGAGACATTATCTGGCAAATATCTCATACTTGTCCCAACACCCATTTTTCATGTTTATTCTCTTAAGAATGCAACTTTGTGACTGTGCAGTGTTTTCAGTATAGGAGAAACCCTGACATGATAGCAGCACAGTGTAACACCAGAGATATATTAATGGCTATTGTCTTCTTATAAAATATGAATTACAATATTTACACACTGGGTAACTGTCTGCACAAAGTCTTTGTAGAAATATGTATAAAATCTCCTGTATGAAATGGGAAAACTGGTTGTACTTTATTATATTCATGTTTTTGGTTCCCACTGTTAGTGATTCTTGCTACAGCCAGTATAGCAATATTTCTATGTAACTGTCAGGGAAGAGCAAAAAAAATGTCAACTCTGCTATTAGCACAGCCTCTGTCCACATACCAAAGATGGTTGCCATTTATTTTGTTTTTTTGTTAATTTTGTTTTTAGCAAGTGATCCTAGCAATCGTTTGCATTACTGTAGCTGCTTCTACAACGTGTGAAACATCACTGGAGCTTTAGCCTTCTCAGCAAGTTGTATATTTTCTTAAACATTATTTATGAAACTGTATATTTGGGAAATATTGGCCTCTTGTAAATACTCTGCTTAGAGGAACCGCTTTTTACTTTTCCATTTCAGAAAATGCACTGTTTCATACTTGCAGTTTCCCATATTTTGAATAAAAACAGAAATGTCCTTGTCAGTTATTGGTAAATGTGCGTTACTGCAGAGCCATTCATACCGTGTTTGACATGGATCGCTTTAGATAAATCTACAGCTTCAAAGACAGCCTTCTGTTTACATCAAATAAAATTAATTTAAAGGCGAGTTGAGAGGATTTATTAGCTATTCTAAGCAAAACATGATACGAATGCCATAAAGGAGGAGCTCTAGGACAAAGTTTTTATTTTTTATTTCATTTTAAATTTTTTTAGCTTTTCCTCAATATACGAGAACTGGTTTTAAATATCTTTAAAAAATATATATATATCATCATCAAATGGGAGACTCACTCCTGTAAGGAGAGTATGCAAAGGGCCTCATTTAGAAAAGCAAATGGCTCATCTCGCGTTACTTTTCCGTGTAGAGCACTGAGCTCGGTGCGACACCCAAACAGCGAGGCAGTAATAGTTACTGTAAATATGTTTTAAAAAAGAATAAGATCTGGGTGGCGCTGCCAATAGCAACTATAATGTGGTCTCATGCGTCTCCCTGTTCATTTGTGTTGGCTAGTTTGTTTGCTGTCATTTAAAAATAAAAAACAAAGGTCATCCAGAGCGCCGCCTCGCTTAAAAAAAAAAAAAAAGTTCCATCAAGTCGGACATGAAAACATCGA
>VUQG01010387.1:4337-15317 GCA_015106755.1 Etia nguti | reverse complement strand
ATCGTCCCCTTGCCCCCCCCCCCCCCAACCCCCCACCTCCCAGAAAAACGAACAAAAAAAAAATCCATAAAAGAACTTAAAACCAGACTGTGAACTGCATAACAGGCGACATAACGGCTTCAGCAGAGCGTCTGTAGCACAAAAATGCTCTCCATTATGAAGCAGCTAATGGAACAGCTATCATGCAGAGATGAAGCTGAAAAGTGTGAGCATTTCCCTTTAAGCAAGAAAGAGAGAATAAATGAGTAGGAGTTAGTGTGATACCAGTGTGACTTGAGGAGTTCGCTGTCTCCTCCCTCCAGTCTGGGGTTTAGCACAATCCTTCATTTCTTGTTTGCGTCCCTCTCTTCTGCTCTAATAGCACTAATTAAACCATTAACCACTTGAAGGCCCCTACACCCTAATTGGCTTAATCATCAGTGTGTATGCCGGGTCATGGCCTTGAGCCTCTGCTGTCTGGATTCTCATCACCCTGTGTGACCAAAGCCATCCCTGAGTCTCACATGCGTGAGTCAGGACAAGTTAATGCTTTCGTGGGGTGTACATTAGCTTTAAGAAATAATAAATAAATAAATTAGGATTTGTATAATAGATCACAAACTGCGAATGAGTTTAAAAACCGATAGATGTAGATAGATTCCAGCTAATGCAGGAGGTCAGAAAGCCCATCATGTGTTTCGTGTTGTGACACCTGAGCCACCTGGAGGACTTTTACTGTGTTTGTGTGTTTACACGTGTGAAGAAACCCAAAGTCGCACCCCGCCTTTGCTCGTTAATAACGTCACTAATGGTAGGTGTTGCTTGACTCCGGCCTGCATGCATTTACCATCGTATTCCTGCCCTTGCTCATCCTTCTCTGCAGCAGAGCAGAAACGAGTACGATTCAACATGTTCTGCCGATTTTCTTGATTAAAAGGGGATAAAATTCAAAATGTATTTCGTGTTGTTTCAACATGTGACACCTTGCCTTTAATTCTAATTTTAATAAGTTAAAAAAAAGACTGTTGTTTTAATTTATTTTTTACTTGCAGTCCCAAACGCAAAGCGACATCTTCAGATGTTTTCACATTCTCTGATCAACAATCCAGAACTTTCCTACCAGAGAATATCTGACATTTCTGCATATTAATCAACTTAAATGTTCATCCAAACAGTTTGAGCTCCAGTTTAAAAAAGATCTGGATGAATTGAGAAACTTCAGTCTGTAGTCAACTCCTTGAATCTTGAACACTTTCGTAGAAATACTGTGAAATTAGTATTTCACGAGTGGTTCAAGGTAGGAGAATCTTTTTGGCTAGAATCAAGTTTCATAAGAAAAGTAATCGTTTTGATATAATTCTGTCTGTTGTCCGAATGCATCTATTGTCTGGATGCCTAGCCGACACTTATTTCTCTGCAGAAAAAGTCAAGCTGACTGTGCGTGATCTTGCTTTGACAGTTCCGAAACTCTGCGAGGAGACAGTGTGACGCAGATGAGAGAAAATAAACAAAGATATGCAAGATAAATTCAGTAGTTTGCATATGGAGGCTAAAGAGGCGATTTTTAAATACGTGAAGCTGTGTGAGTCACTGCAGCAGCAGTGAAATGTCCTTTCACACCAACATCTGTTCTTTACCACTTGCCACTAAACATGCCCCCAAAATGCCACAAAACAATCTTTGCTTTTTTTCCTCATTGTGGTATTCAAACCCACACGAGTAGCTCATCAGCTGGCTAGACAGCGTGTTTTAGGACAGCCTTTAAAAAAAAAAAAAGTGATAGCGAGCGGCTGAGTTGGTTGTTAAATATCAACAGTGGACCTGAAGTGCACTGATTTCCATCTGCAAAGAATCTAACTGTGAGCCAGTGGGAGGAATGAGCAGCATTTTTTTTCCCTTTCCTTTATCATCATTTTTAAAAAAAAGACTGAAGAATTTTTAAAGATGCCTTTTTCACCTTTTAATGTCTTGCATATAGAAAGGTTTTGGCCAAGGCTACCCGTGTAGCCTGTTCTCTGAACAACATAGACATTTGTAAATAAAATTTCTGCCTTCATTCATGGAAGTTGTACACCACAATGGGGGGGAAAAAAGTGCTACATGCTTTTGCGCTTGTGAATTATTCCTTGCTCTATTCATATGGTAGGGTTAGTTCAAAGCTGCAACTTCTATTCTTCAGCATCTGTCAAAGTATGTGAAAATGCTCAGTGTTATTCTTTTTATGTCTTTCCTTCCATCCTCTCCCAAATGCAAGGGGTGAAATACAGCGAGGAGAGTTACAGTGGTGTGCTTGTGCTGCAGGGTTTAGAGCAAAGGACTTGTGCTTGCCGTTGACATTAAGAATGCATTTAGACTGCATCCCACCTGCAGGCTAAACAATGAGCATCTGTCAAATGGTGGCAGACAGGTTTCACTCTCGTGGGTTAGCAAATTAGCCTGCGGTGTATCAGTCGTTCTGCTGTTCAGACAAGTGGAATTAAGACTTTTTCATATTTATATGCCTGTAAATGTTTCGATTTTGGGGCATATTTTCTCAAACAAGCCTTTTTTTTTTTTTTTTACCTTCCAAGCTTTTGGCTGTCGAACAGATTTTACCTTACCATGATCAAAAACGTGAACACAGATTATAATTAAAATGCATTCATAATGAAGGAACTAACAAAACATAGTGTCATCTTTCCATGTTTCATTTGCCCTGTTTCTTGTCCTGGTGGGTGGTGGGTAGGCACACACAGGCACCTTTATGAAAGTGAAACTATGTAAAATTATTACATTAGATTAGAAAACGTTTTTGTACCTTTTTGTAGCCAAATACTGTGACCACCCCTGCTTAACACACCTTTTGCATGCTGTAAGTGTCGTGTAGTATCTGGCACCAAGATGGTTGCAGCAAATCCTTTTAATTCAATTCAGTTCAAATTTATTTATATTGTGCTAATTCACAACGATTGCCTCAAGGTGCTTTATACTGTAAGGTAAAGAACCTACAGTATTATGGAGAAAAAACCCCATGAGCGAGCATTTGGCAACAGTGGGAAGGAAAAACGTCTATTTAACAGGAAGGAACCTCCAACAGCACCAGGCTCAGTGAGGGACGGCTATCCCTCACATCTGGTTAGAGCATAAGCCTATTGCAGCATAACTATCCAGACCTGACTATAAGCTTTATAGAAAAAAAAAGGAAACTTTTAAGCCTAATCCTACAAGTAGAGAGGGTGTCTGTCTCCCAAATCCAACCTGGGAGTTGGTTCTACAGGAGAGTGGCCTGATAGCTGAAGGCTCTGCCTCCCATTCTACTTTCAAAAACTCTTTGAATTACAAGCAAGCTGAAGGTCTGAGAGCGAAGTGCTCTGTTAGGATAAGTCTTTAAGATATGACAGCGCCTGATTTTTCAAGACTTTATATGTGAGGAGGAGGATTTTAAATTAAATTCTGGATTTAGCAGGGAGCCAGTGCAAGACGTTTGATTTGGAGCGGCCATTGTTGGACTCGGCTGAGTCTTGTTCAAGCGTGTCCCCTAAAAGCACCGTGAGGCAACTGTTGTTGTGATTTGGAGCTATATAAATCAAATTTAATTTAATTAAATTTAATTAAAAGCCTGTCACCATTACACTTTAAGCTGTCAAGAGATTTTATTATTTTTTTTATTTTTATTTTTTAACCCAGTTGTCGAACTTGGTCACTGTTAAAGTGACCAATAAAAGTGATTTGATTTGAAGTTGAGAAACTTTGACACTTATATGATGACTCTTAGGGGCATGGGCCGTGTTTTGGAGCTGCTGGTGTACCCAGAGAATATATGGGTCAAGATATTTGGTTTCATGCATTTAGTCGGTGTTTATGAACGAGATATATATATTTTTCTAATTGTCATGCTATAAACTGATGGTTTCAAGACTGAATTTCGGCTGATGTGTTCCTGCTTTTATTCTATATGTGGATTCTTCTCTTGGATGCAAGCAAACCAGCTCAGATGTACTTGTTCAATACTACAAACTGCAATCAAAAAGCTTCCTGTACCACAGTCTGGTTATTCACTTTCAAATATTCAATTATAAGGATAATTCAGTTCTTTGCACCAGATCATGTTTCCTGCATTCAGTATATTGACCTGCAGAAACTGGCCTTTCCTTAACGGTCTAGTATATCTCAGACCATGACACATGCTGCTGTTATGAAATACCCAACATTGTTTGCTTCCATGTAGAGTGAGCAAAATGTTTTGGCTCATCAGGGTAAATTTCAGGACAGCTTAGATTATTTCAGCTGGATGCAGGGGGGCAAAAAATGGCTGGTATTGTTCTGTCCACAGTTCAAAAATAAGCCTTACATATTTAAATTCACTAACAAGTATGAAAATTACAGTGTACCCGCGAGATGTCCTTTTACTGCTGCTGTTTATCCTGCTGGGCTTCTGTTATTACTTTCTGCCTGTCCTGTGAAAAAACTGCCTGGCTGCTAGGTCAATAATTATTAGATGCTGTCCTCAAAGACAGCAAAGAAGCAGATTTCTTCAAATGTGAAAATATTTCTTAACGAAAATACGAACGGACGAGTGCGCCTCGATAAAGCTGCTTCACTGGTCTGAGGAGGGGAAGTAACTGGGGCATCGTAGTGGGCAGATGTTGGAGCCTCATCCCACCTGACAATAGATTATTGAATAAAAGGAAAATGCTTAAAAGAGACGAGGAAAGCGAAGGTTACCCAATAATCCAGAGAACACGTTGGTTAGTAGAAGCTCACTTAGCACAGCAGTGCATGTAGAGCTTAAGTAACTTTGGCTGAGTTACAGCAGCGTGACTGCAGTCGTTTCTGTAGCCGCCAGCGAATGATGGGTATGGTTTTTGTCCGTGTGTGTGCGCGTGCGTGTGTGTTCCAGACTTGGAAAAGGATGACGGAGAGCCGGGAAATGGGATCGCCCAGTGGAGATTAAACGAACAGCTCTTCCCCTGTCCCATTTGTGGCAAGGTGTTTGGTCGACAGCAGACCCTTTCTAGACACCTCTCCCTGCACACAGGTAAGTCACCGCCAGCACGCTGTGACGTCATTCCCCGTTCATGTGCAGACGTTAGGTATTCACCTGTGTTTATGTTGATGCTGCCCACAGTAAATAAATAAGGTTGACTAGACTAGATTACCCTTCCTTTAAAGAGATTACTACCATGATTAGTCTCACTGGGAAAACTGCCCGTCTAATTACCCAGCTAGAGGGATGCCTATACAGAGTATCCACACACACACACACATGCGCACACACACCCCAGTAATTCTGATCCTGCTACGATTGGTTAGCTCTTTCACTTTCTCTCTGGGAGTCTGCCTCACTCCCTTGTGTCCTGATTACCCTGTGTTTTTCAGACTCGGCCCTCCTTTGCACCCCATCGATTCATTCTACCCCATCGCCGTCTTCCACAACTCTCCACTCTCCTCAGTCCTTATTGGTTAAAAATGAAATTATAAACAGGAGAATCATTTTATTTATTTATTAAGTTTTTGTCTGTTCGGGATTAGAAACGAATAACTATACACACACAAAGTGCACAAATGGAGACTAGTGTACAAAATGCCCCCACACAATTGGACATGCTCTCACATTTAGCGTGCACACACTACACGACATGCACGCTCACCATCTGAGAGTGTTGGCTGTGAACAGCTTGGCCACACCACAGAGAGCAGAAGCAGGGGCATATGTCAGTGTGATGGTCTTTTTGGTTTCCCCGGCGACATAAAGGTTGCCTGGCTTCGTGTCCTTGGGGCAAATTGTGTATGTGCACGCGCGCGTGTGTGTGTGTGTGTGTGTGTGTGTGTGTGTGTGTGTGTGTGTCTTTGTGTAAGCATGTGTGTGTTTGAGCTGGATGTGCTGTTATGTTAATTTGTTTTCGGATAAAGAGAAGTGTGTTTTTGCGTGGATTTCATAGCGCTCGCAAATAATTGGGAGATGATGTTCATGTGTGCCTGTTGTGTTTTTTTGTTGTTGTTTTTTTTTTAAAACATCTTGTGGCATCTACAGGTGTTTCCCAGAAATCTGGGGATCAGGTTTACTGTCGGGGTCGGGCGAAGGTGAGGCAGGGTTAAGCGTTAAGTAATTAGGTTTAGGCTTGCCTTAAAAGCTCAGAGGCTGAGCGCAACTTAATGAAATATCATCTGAGGTGATGTTTACAGTAACCCAGGGTCGTATGTGTGTGCGTGCGTGTGTGTGTTTCCTTGCAGAAGAGAGGAAGTACAAGTGTCACCTGTGTCCTTATGCAGCCAAGTGCAGGGCTAACCTCAATCAGCACCTGACCATCCACTCTGTCAAGCTGGTCAACACAGATGCTGAGCAGATTGTCAGCGCTGTTACAGCCGACTCCACCGAGCGCAAGAACTGCCCGTACTACTACAGGTAGTGATAAGTGACCAGTGTTACCACCACACCTGCTGAGGACATCTCGAGCCAGTACCACATAGTGGAGTTAGGCTTTTTAAAAATATATATATATATATATATATATATATTTATATGACCTGATGCACAATTACACCCTCTCTCTGCCACTGCTACATGTTTAAAGTTTGTTTTCATTTTATCTGAAACACGCTCATTCGCCTTCTTGCTAAAAGTTCAGATGATGAGATGAAGTAGATCTGCTCTTGTGTCTGTCCTTTTCACATGAACCAAGAGGCAGTGAACAGTAATGTGCAAAAGTCCCACATTTCCTTATGTTTTGCTGGGAAGCTGAGAAATGCAGAAATATGTTAGCGATACATGGAAATACAGTATAAAAGACAAAACATAGAGTTTGAATTTCTAACAAGCTTGAGAAAGTTGAGATTTGGTGTGACCACCTTTATTCTTCAACACAGCCTGAACTCTCTTAGCAAGTTTTCCTCTAACTTCTTTAAGTAGTATTCAGGAATAGTTCTCCAGGTTTCTTGAAGGATACCCAAAGCTCTTCCGTGGATGTTGGCTGCCTTTTGTTCTTTTCTCTGTCAAGATGATCCCACACTGCTTCAATACTCTCGTGGTCCGGGCTCTGGGGAGGCCAATCCATGACTGATGGTGTTCCACTGTATGTGTGTTTGTGTTTTGTTTTTTTGTTTTTAAATCCAGGATTCTGGACACTTTCCTGTGCTCATAAATCTGTCATTTTTTGACAAAATCCCCAACAACCCTGGCTGACTTGAGCCCCAAACCATGACACGGTGTCCACGGTGTTTTACAGATGACTCTAGACACTCAACGGTTGTATTTTTTAGTCCAATTCATGTGTAATGTGGAATACTTCAGCCTTTTCTCTTCCTTAAGAATGGCTTCTTGACATCCAATCTTCCACTGAGACCATTTGTGATGGAGCTTCAGTGAACAGTAGATGGATATCAGCTAAAGGGCCAGATGCATCTCTCTGATCCTGTGTCAGGTCTTTGCTGTTTTTGTTTGTTTTCCTGTTTTTTATGGATATTTTATGGATATCTAAAATTGCTGTCCATAAATCAATTTACGATTGATAGTTTTTATTTGTTTTGTTTTGGTTTTTTTAGCCCTGCTACATCTTCTTTTCTCCTCCACTTGTCCAGTTTTGTAATTTTTTTTTAAGGAGATACTGCACACCAAATCAAGAATCGAGCTTTTTGGGAATTACCTTGTTGGTATAAAAACTGTCTTTTTTGCATTTTTGTGTGACAGGTTGCTAGTTAGCACCTGAATAAAGTATTTAAAATTGGTTCATCCCTTCAGTTAGATGCCCTTTTTCTAATTAATGAATTAATATTTTGCTATTGCACAACAACACTTTAAAATAAATCCAACCAGGTCTAGTTCCTAGGAAGCAAAACATAAAAAAACCAGGGAGGGCTCAAAACTTTTGCACAGTACTGTAGCTTAGCATAAAGAGTAGCTTTGATTTTTGAAGACAGCAAACAAATAAAGACTAAATTTTGGGGTTTTTTGTTGTATTAAAAAAACCCAGTTATTCTGTTCTTGTAAAACACGGCTTGGATGTTGATTTGTGAGCAGCTCGGTTGAACAAACAAAGCTTAGCTAATCGTCTCCTCTTTCTGTAGATGTCTGCAAAAACATCTAACTGGATGAATTTCCAGGATGTTACTGGACACTTTAATGTGTCTAATGTCTTTTAAAATAGGTCAGTTGCACTATTTCTGAATTGTATGTTATCTTCAGCGGTCTTTATCACATTGAGAGGAATGTAGCTACAACATACCATTTGGCAGTTCTTGCAGGGAAAATCTAACACTGAAGCTGCCCGTCGGCCTCCTCTCATTCTCACCCTCTTCCTCCTTCTTCCTCTCTGTTCTCTGTCCAGCTGCCATGTGTGTGGTTTCCAGACGGAGCTGAATGCCCAGTTTGTCAGCCACATGTCGCTCCATGTGGACAAGGAGCAGTGGATGTTCTCGCTCTGCTGCAGCGTCTGTGACTATGTGTGCATGGAGGAGACCGACATGAGGAACCACATCAGCACTGGGCACGCAGGTACAGATAGCTGGCCTGACTTTTTGTGGTGACGGCACTGATGAGAGAGTCTTTGCTTTTTTTGTGTATGTGTGTGTGTATTGTTGGAGTGAGCTGATGGTCAGTTTATGGAAGGAAATGTTAGGAAACTTCTGCAACCAAAAAAAAAAGGATCCACTCCAACTCATCAGCAAAGTATGAAATATGCACACAATTTGCTTTTTGTTTTTTTTTCTGTCTTTCCTAAACAGAAAAAGCTCACCCTGAAATATCAGACTTTACTGTGTCAGGAGATTATTTCAGCACCCTGCTCTGTCTCATTAGCTGTTGGAAGGCTAATGTTTGCTGCGTGTTAGCAGTCTGCTGCCACGTTACTTGCAGCTTTCTGAATGATCCACATTTCACCGTTTCCCTCCTCGCCTGCTCTCCTCGCATCTTAGTCCCGCCCACAAGAGGATGCAAGGAGACGAGGAGTCCAGACAAAAGCGTCCCTGCCTCTGAGCCTCATTTTTATAGCGACCGGTTATGTGTGACATGTGGCAGAGATGCATCGCCTGCCCACTGTTACACTGTTACAGCCTACTGCTGGATTTTATGAGATAGCAGATGTCAGATGAGACTACCGGCGTTCAGGAGGCACTTTTGTATTTCAACTCAATAACTCAACATTTCATGTTATTTTCTTATTTTCGAGTTATTTTGTATCTTGGGATGTTAATTGTATTTAATTTGAAAAAAAAAAAAACTTTTGGCTTCTGAATGGCAAAAAAATTATTTATTGATGAATTTCTTTTCAGCGGCAGAAACAAGCTTCCCATAGATACACTTTATGGATAAGGAGATAGACCTAGTTGTAGAGTCCTCCTCATAACATGGACCAGATTTAATGAAGAGGGGGGAGGCGCCATACTCCTGTGGTTAGTTTTACGGGGGATTTACAGACGTTTCGCTGTAAATCAGTCGCTTCTGTTTTTTTGAATATTGAGTGCAAAACATGCTTTTTTCCATCTTAAGGGTAATTGGCAGTAAATCAGTTTTTGTGCTTGATTTAAATATTCTCCTCTGGATATTATAGAAAGGAACTCACAGAAATACAAACGCAAGAGGATCTGTTCCGAAAATCTGAGTTCCCGCCTCTTACACACGATCTTGTTGCTGCACTCTTCTGTAAAAATACAGTATTTTTTTTTCACACCCAAACCTAATTTGGTGTAAAACGTACAGGTGTTATCTGTTTCTCACGCCTCTGTAACATGTTATGGGTGCAAACGGTACCACAAAGGATACATCTGTGCACCCTCAGTCAGGCCTCCTCTCTTCGTTCCTGCCTCCTCTCAGTGCGTTTTAGGAAACGATAGATGCTTCAGAATGGCACGCTGAGATGATTTCCAGGTCACAGGTAGGAGGAGATGAGTCGCCGCATAAACTCGGTGGAGAACAGTTTCCCTTTGCGTTTGGGCGGGACTTAACCGCGCTCCGTGTCTTTTAATCTCCTTTCCGCTCGCTGTTGTTTCTGCGGGTCCTCAGACCTGTTCTGCAAAAGTACCCGATTCAGCTCCCGCAGAAAAAGAGATTTATGGAGTTATTTTCAAAATTACTCTCGCATGGAAGAGTGGGTGGTAGCTTACACATTGTGGCTCTTGTTCGCAGCTCAGAATATAAATACAGTGCGCTATTTGGACAGTGACACATTTTCTATTATTTTGGCTCTGCACTCCAACACATGGAGTTTAAATTTAAACAACAGGTGAGGTTAAAGAGCTCTCCCCCCCCTTTGCAGTGCAGATAGTGCGAGCAGGGGAATCATAGGGCTCCTCCTCTGCTCACCTTGTCTGTATGTGAACAACTGAAAGATAAAGTGCTCGGTAATAAGCATCAGAGTTGGATGCTGTATGTGTGTTTTGTGAACAGATATCAAATTTGAGAGAAATAAAAAGCATAATCACAGCAATGTAAATTTTGTCACTGTTTAAATATTTATGGGCTGCTTTTGTGTAATAAAAGGAAATCACTATGGGCTGTTTTAAGCAAAAACATCTTAATGTAACCCTTGATAAAAACAGAGGACAGAGGGAAAGACGAGCGACAGAGCTGGGTTTCATAAACAAGCCTCCTCCAATCGACCTTCTATGGACTTTTAAAGCTGCTGGTCTGAACCTCTGGTGGTCGATATGACTGTTTTTGTCTAAAACAGCTTTGTCCAGTTTATTGCTGACGTTGTGATCCTCTGCTAGTGTTGCTTGTTTGTGTGTGTGTGTCTGTGTTTGCTCCTTATGTGTGGGTGGGAGGGTGGGATTGTCCAGCCCAGACAGCTGAGGGGTCTTTCAGAGGCCACGGCGGCCTTGTTTATCTGAGAAGGTTGGCCCTTATCGTGCCTGAGGGGGGGAAAATCAATAGGCCTCGGGTCCTTTTGGAGACGAGCTGGGTTTACGATGCCACTTTGGCCATCTTTTAAGTCTCTCAGCGTCTCTTGGCATTTATCTCAGCTTCGCACAAGATGGACACCAGTGGCAAATGCACAAATGGCGTTTGGGGGGGGGGGGGGTTTACCC
>VUQG01010386.1:14928-28394 GCA_015106755.1 Etia nguti | reverse complement strand
AAAATATACAGAGGTCAGCAGTATGACTCTTGTGCAAAAGAAATGGCATATATGTACAATATGGAGTGCATAAATGTCAAAGTTCCGATAAGTGAAAGTGAGGTGTCTATGAAGTGTTCAGCAGTCTGGTGGCCTGATGGAAAAAGCTGTCCCTCAGTCTGCTGGTTCAGGACCGGATACAGCACTACCTCCTGCCTGATGGAAGTAGTCTGAACAGTTTATGGCTGGGGTGACTGGAGTCTTTGATGATCCTCCCTGCTTTCCTCAGGCACCGCTTCTTGTAGATATCCTGGATTGAGGGAAGCTCACCTCCAATTATCCGTTCAGAACACCGCACCACTCTCTGGAGAGCTTTGCGGTTGTAGGCGGTGCTGTTGCCATACCAGGTGGTGATGCATCCAGTGAGGATGCTCTCAGTGGCACAGCGGTAGAAGGTCCTGAGGATGTGGGGGCTCATGCCGAATCTCTTCAGTCTCCTAAGAAAGAAGAGGCGCTGCTGTGCCTTCTTCACTGTTTTGTTCGCGTGAACAGACCATGTGAGATCCTCTGGCAGATTTACACCTAGGAAACGGAAGCTGCTCACTCTCTCCACAGCAGCGCCATTGATGGTGATGTTGGTGTGCGCTTCTCTACACCTCCTGAAGTCCACTATCAACTCCTTTGTCTTTGTGACGTTGAGGGTGAGATGATTCTCTTGACACCAGTGTGTCCGGGCGTTGACCTCCTCCCTGCAAACTGTTTCATCACCTTTGGTGATAAGACCCACCACTGTTGTGTCGTCCGCAAACTTCACAATGATGTTGGAGTTGCTAGTGGCCGTGCAGTCGTAGGTGTAGAGTGAGTACAGGGCTCAGTACAAACCCCTGTGGAGCACCAGTGTTCATTATGACGGGGGATGAGGTGATGCTGCCCGGTCTGACCACTTGGCATCTGTCAGACTGGAAGTTAAGTATCCAGCTGCAGAGAGAGCTAGTCAATCCTAGGTCCTGCAGTTTCCTGTCCAGCTTCAAGGGAACGATGGTATTGAATGCTGAGCTGTAATGTACAAACAGCATTCTCACATATGTGTCCATTTTCTCCAGGTGCGAGAGGGCAGTATGTAGTGTCATTGCTGTGGCGTCATCAGTGGACCTGTTGTGGCGGTATGAAAATTGTAGAGGGTCCAGTGAGTCGGGTAGTGCAGAGCAGATGAAGACCCTGACCAGCCTCTTGAAGCATTTGCTCACGATGGGGGTCAGGGCTACCAGTCGTCAGTCGTTCAGTGATGAGATGGTGGAGGATTTGGGTACAGGGAAGATGGTGGCCGTTTTGAAGCAGGCTGGGACTCCAGACGGAGAGAGGAAAAGGTTGAAGATGTGTGTAAACACTCCAGCCAGCATGACTTGAGAACACGGCCGGGGATCCCGTCCGGACCAGTAGCTTTGCATGCATTCATGTTTCTGAAGCACTTCCGCACATCCTCCTCAGACACAGTGTGCGCACTGACGTCATCCACGTTGGTACACAGTCCAGTCTCGTGGTGTTCGCTGTGTCGAATCTAGCTTAGAATACGTTTAGATCCTCACACAGAGAGGCCGTGGTCTGTGGTGTGCTGATTTTCCCTCTAAAGTCTGTGATTGTGTTTAGTCCCTGCCACATTCTAAAGGAGGATTGCCAAATTGTTGTTCCACTCTGTCCCTGTACTCACGTTTGGCTGATTTAATTGTCTTCCGGAGTTGGTAATTTGCGTGTTTGTAGTCCGATGTGTTCGCGGAGGCAAAAGCAGTGTTCCGTGCCGCCAGTGCCGTGCAAACATCACTGTTAATCCACGTTTTTTACCTTTTCCATGGAGTAATTAGGTAAAATACCGCATTCTTTCTTTTTTTTTTAAAGTAGTGCATAATGCGCAATGCATTATTTTTTTACGTAACAACCCCACCACTGGCCCCAAACTCAAAAGAGTGGGGAACGCTGTATCCCAGCCCAGCTTGTGAGACTTGGCTTCATCCTCTTCCTGAAATCAAAGACTTAGCTTTCGGGAGGAGAATGGAGTGGTGCAGCTCCACACAGAGAGAACCTTGAAGTTAAAAGGTTTTTGCTTTTTATAGCTTTTGCTTTTTATAGGTATAGTTTAGGAGCTTTTTGATTGCACCTCGTATATACCTTCAAAGAGAAACTGTCTGAATTTGTGTACTGTTATTACTAGTTCTGCATTCACTGCATACACCAGGAGAGACCAGGGTGGTGGCTAGAGGGATGTTTGAACCCATATTTCGAAGGTTATAAACACTCCACACTTTTGTCCACACAAAATAACTTATTTTTAAACAAAATGCTGTGGAAACGAGATAAAACATTTTTCACATGATTAGGATGTTACGCCCAGAGCACATCTTTTGACAGTCATCAAACTGTCTTTGTAAGCTGTAACATATGCGTATTGTAAATGCTGACAGGCACAGGCATTAGAGAAGAAAGATGATCTACTTTGTCAGAGCTCATCCCTAGCTATGATTGGTGATTTCGGGAAAAGGAGCAGCACCTGAGAAATCTGTGGGCTCAAAGGTTTGCTGGTGAAGTATTGAAAGCCTGTGATTGTATAGTACCATGCAGAAAATTGTGGATGGCATGCAACCTATAAACATATGTTCAGTTTGCAAGAATGAGTTTGCACAGCCGACTTTACATAAACTCCGAACTAGCACGATTTGTGTGTGCATTTAATTGAATCATCCATTTCTTTTTTCATCTTGCTGTTGTATCCTCAGCATGTTAGTAGCTCTTGTCAGTGGTGCAATTCAGATGTGACTTTTTTACTATCTTAACTGATTAAAATACTTTGATATGCATTTTGGCTGCATCTTCTTACTAATGTGATGCAAATATAATTGAAGGGCAATAGCTGCTGTTAATAACATAAATTGAATTTAAAGTCAGTGCATGATGGACATTTGTTGTACTTTATAACCTCTTTGACCTAACACCATGGGTACTACAGCCTTTAGCTGCACTGCGCCTCATCTTCGACACGTACTAAAACTTCAACTCCATCAGCTAAACTAGTTAAATCGCAGCCCGAAACATGCCTGTTCACATCCGCATATCAACTTTAACTATCAAGTTTTTTTAATTTTATATGTTTTCCACTCATATCATTCCAGGATTTTAATCTCTCTTAATGTTGTTCTACTTGTAAATTCCATGATGTAAGTTGACCTTGTTTTCTGTGTTTTGAAAAGCGAAGACAAATAAAATGTATTATCATTACTAAGAAAACTACAACATAAATTTGTGTTAGGGGGCACATGAACAGACAAACAGTCAACATTTTGGGAATCGCTGCATTTCAGGTTTTGCAGTGACTACTAATTACATGAAATTAACTTGTCTACTATTTTGGACACGTGACTCTTAAGGGTCAAATGAACAAGGCCCCAGTTGTACAGGACAGGAGACTGGTGACCAACCATCTGGCAACCACTTAGCAGTTGCTAAGTGAAACTGATCGCAAACTTATGTTTGCGATCAGTTGCCACACCAAAAACCTCCTTGTGAATGCTTTGCTCACTAGCAGATTGCCACGGTCTGTTTGCATAGAAGACAACTTGTCTGAAAGCACTTGCTAGCTACTCTCTGAGCTATGCTGCCAGCACCTCTGGCTCCTGTCTTGTTCAATAGATTACAGTTGGCATGAGTCAGGCTCCCACACCTCTTTTATGTGTCTCCTTGCCATCACTTCCTCTCTGTCTTCAAACTGAGACTTCCTCCGATTTCTCTCTTGGCTTTGCTCGACTCTTTATGAGAGAGTTAAATCTCAGGAAGTTAGAAAGAACAGCTCTATAAGGGAAACTTTGTTTTGGTCTTATGCCAGCGTGTGAATGGGGAAGCTGGCGACTGAGGTGGGCCTTTTTGTAACAACACAACTATAGAATAAACTACAAATTTCTCACAGATTGACGAGGGCCATCCAGGGCTCCAGTAGAGCAAATGAATGGAGCCATTTTTTACCTGTGTCCTCACTTGTGTACACAATTAGAAAAAAAAATTAAAGACCATTTGAAAGTCTAAACACTGCACTCGTCTCACTTACTGTAC
Organism: Etia nguti; assembly: GCA_015106755.1. Classification (NCBI taxonomy): domain Eukaryota; kingdom Metazoa; phylum Chordata; class Actinopteri; order Cichliformes; family Cichlidae; genus Etia; species Etia nguti. Next base: position 24,320 of record VUQG01010386.1, on the reverse strand, counting down.
ATGTGGTCAAACAAAAGTGTGGAAAGCAGAATGGCCTGTAGTGAATGTAAATAAAAAACTGCAAGTTTAATTATTACAAACACACAGTCAGACTTGCCAGCTTCTCTGTGAGTGCTGGCTAAAAAAAGCTCTCAACCATGAGCTAAGAAGCCAAAGTAGTGGTGGTAATGACAGCTGTAGTAAAAGAGGTGGTGGCTGTAATAATATCTGTGGCAGCAAAAATAACAGTAGTAGTACTCCTTCAATATGTATAATAATAGAAGCAGTGATGATAAAAGTGACAGAAGCAGCAGGAGCTGAACTGTACATGGGGTACAGCTGAGTTTGGTTACTTTACTTAAGTATTTCCAATACATAATCATTTAGTTTTACAAAACTGTTTAAAGAGGTAAATATTTCTTTCATTGTTTTGGCACACTCATGACTCCAAACAAAATCTGGACTTTTAAATGTAATATTTTTATTTTTGCATTTGTTGTACTTCCAGGAGTCTTCCACAAGTGTTGGGATATGCCGGCATTGTATTTATACTTTTTGTAAATTTCTCTATAGTCAACAAGTGAGATGACTGCTTTTAAAAGAGGTGAGATTTTCAAAATAAAACCCAGACTTAGCTACGTTTACCAGTTTGCAGTCAGTTTTTAGTAAGTCATCATGATGGTTTTACTTTGAGATTTTCAACTTTAAAGACCTTAGATAGTTGTTAAAAGCTATCAGGTTCATCCCAAACATGTCAGATGATCTAAATACAAGCTCCAGCTATTCCAGGACGCTTTAAGGCAGCGGTCCCCAACCCCTGGGTCACGTACCGGTACCCGTCTGTGAGTCTTTTGGTACTGGGCCACGAGAGTTGAGGCTCGGGTGTGAAGTTTATGGTTTTCAGGGTTTTTATTGGTTTTTACAGTTTTTTTTTTAATCGTTTTTATCGTTAACTCTGTTTCCCTGGGTCTTTTCCTGTGTGTCTTCTTTTTTTTTGGTTTACTAGTTTTATTTTGTTGTATTTATCCGCGATACCTTAAAGGCCGGTCCGTGAAAATATTGTCGGACATAAACCGGTCCATGGCGCAAAAAAGGTTGGGGACCGCTGCTTTAGGGTATCAGATTTTCAAAATAAAAGCTTCTACACATGTATATTTGTACAAATTTGAGTTAGCAATCAGGCTTCGATCTTCTCAGTCAATTTATTTAGCAACAAATTTTTTACACTCTAGCTTTTGTAGCTGTTATTGTGATAACATTTTTATTGTGAATTCTTCTGACTACAATAATCTTGTAGTCAAAACTTCACACTGTGACAGACATAACTGCTACTCTGATTCAGTTAGACTGTTTCAGTAAATACAGTATTATTAGTTATTAGTTATATTGTGGCTCCTGCTCACCAAATCGTTAGAGGTGTTGTTCTCTGGCGTCTGGGGCGGTTCAGCGGTAGCAGGACTGTTGGACGGCATGGCAGGGAACAGCTCGGTGAAACCAAGTTTAGAAAGTAAAAAAAACCAGAGCAAATCAAAGCATGGGAAATGCCCTCAGAAGCACCAGGTGCAGCTTCATTCAACCTGTCTCGGTCTGTCAGACGATAACTCGCTCCCTCAGTCCTCCCCCTCTCCTGGGGGAAGAAAGACAAAACACACAAACACACACATGAGTACATGTACAGCTGGAGCATATTTGTCAGGTCTGGGTAAGGAATCATGCTCAGCATGTGACTGACATCTTTCTTTTACTGTTTTCTTACTTTCTTAGCTCCACACGTTTACAGGTAAACTACAGGTATGTCTCTGTGAACTGTGCTTGGCGGGTGGAAGCAGAAAAAATTCAGTTTCTGAGCCCTGACATATAAACACACATGCAGGTGTCTTCAGAGGAGTCTGCTGGAATCAGGGTAGCTGTCATCACTGCTGTCGCAGAGTGATTGATGCGGCCTGATGAAACTGTCCCATTTTATTAGACAAGTGGCTGCATTTAGACTGCAGATAAGGCTAAATCGAAATTCTGACCACAAGCATGACAAAGATCTGTGTACTTGTGGTACCAATCGCACTATATCCAACAACTATCAATACAGAAGTTTTTTTCAGTGATGTATCACGTTTTATTTTGTTTTGGTTCTTTTTCCTACATGTCCTACATTTTCTGCATTTTTTGAGGCATGTTTGACAATAATTGTTTATATAATTTTTTTGGTTATGATTGAAGAAAATATAAAACAACAAACAAGTAAGAAAAATTTTCCATAAATATCCATAACAAGTTTTATTTAATCTTACTTTTTTTTTTTGCTTTGTCTAACAGTTTAAAACCCACAGATACTCATATTACAATGACATAAAGCAGACTTTATCACATATGGGAAGCAATCAATTTCGGTTTTTATTTGATAAACAATGAACCTTATTCTAGGACATTGTGTCTCACTATTGAGCTCGAATGGTTGAGTGGAAGGCAGCAGTGAGAAAGGTGTTCAGTGGAGAGGCAACCATGTGTGACCTTGCAAGTGCTCGAACTCATATTGGCTCTCGTTTCATCACCCTCTCATCTCATCGCCGTCATTAACATTTTTTGTTATATGGAAGGTAATTAATGGCGAAACCAGGGAGCAGGAACAAAGCAAAGCAAGCACAGGGACAGTTTTATAACCGCAGAAGATGTTTTGAAGATAAAATCCTGTTTTTTTTAATAAACATATGGCTTGAAATGTGAGCTTAAAGGTTTTTTACCAGCTGTTTTGGCAGATTGTAGGCACTTAGGTGTATTACAAGGGTATTTACGAACAATTATTGGCAAACACGCTTTAGCAGAATAACAAGCTATTACGCGCATGTCTGTTCACAGTTTAAAATTGCATGTAAGGGATACAAACAGGAAAGAAAGAGCAGATTTTAAGATAGCAAACAAAGAAAGCATTACAGCTCTATTGACGCAGCTCTTCTTGGGAGATTAAAACACTGATTGCGATCACATTTCAGTCCCTCTATGTTTTAGCAAAGGCATTATAAGAGAGAGTCCCGGCATTCAAAGAATACTTAACTGGTATCTATGGGAGGAAGATGGAGGTAGAGGTATAACTAGGGGCAAAGTCAGCAAACTTTGTGTTTGTTTTTTTTGTTTGTTTTTATTTCTTTTATCAGATTTGACTGGTGAGTATAGTTTCTGTGCCCCAGTGATTGTTGAAAATAAAGCTTATTATACATCTTTTTGGTTTATGGGCCACATGCAGCACAATTTGATCTCAACTGACCTCGACTAATAAAACCACTGCATAATTTAAGTGTAAAGCAGTATTTTGAAAACATTTACCTGGGTCACTGCCAAGATTTTAAAAAGCTGAAACCTTACGCCTAGCTGAAAGAAACCCTTCATCCCAGTCCCTTAAATTTTAGCAGAAAACTAAAATTAATTGATTGATTTGCAGAACAGATGACACAAAACTTGAGATACCTCGAAATAAACTAATTATATCTCAGCTGTTCCACATTGGTTGACTTTATGGTCTTTACATTTGCAAACAGATCACAGTGGAAAAACCCAGAAACATTCAAATGCATAGTCCTGCATCCTTGTATTCTTCTAAGTAAGTTTCTGGTTCAAAGTGCAGCAGAAAAGAGTGAACATCTTATACCAGTTCAAATGACTCTGCCCTGGCTGCCTGTTTGTTTTAGGTTTGATTTATTTCTTTTAAAGCCTTTCATCACTCCAGAATACATCCCATAACTGTTGTCCTTAGTGCACAGCCTTTGATCTTTAGGAAAAAATGTGCTGACGGTTTGCACCTTTCGCTAAAAGACTAAAAGAGCATTTTCTGTTAGGGGTCCTGTTTGTTACATCTGCTTTTAAATTGCTGTTTAAACTTATCATTTATTTAGAAATAATCTTACAGATTTTCTTTTAACTCTGACAGTATTAGGTATCCCCCATTTTATTCTCATAACTTTCACATGTTTAGGTTATGTTTAATTTATTCTGATTTTATTTTATTATATCCTGAGGTTGCACTCGAGTCTTACACGGCCAACTTTCATTTGAGATGCAGGTTGTCTAAATTATTACAAGGGTTAGAGTTTGTGTGTGTGTAAACCTGGTTTAGATAAGTGCTGTAGAAAATTATCTTTATTATTAAAACTTACTTAAAACCTCTAGATCAATAAATGGCTTTCATTTCTATCTATTTTCACCCTTTTCTAAGAAACCCAACATCAGAAATGGAAATGCCTGTTATCACAAAAATGAAGAACTTGGATGCATCTTTGGCAGTCCTGGTTTAAATAACTAATCTAGTGTTTGGAGGCACTTCATGGTTGCTGAGTGGCAAGATTTGCTTGGGGAAAGACGTTGGTTTTACCTTGCCCTAACATGAAATGCCTTAAAACCAAGCCAGACATGCCTGTGACAGACACTTAAACACTGAAAGAGAGCCTTGTTAGGACTGACTCTTCCAATAAGATGTCAGAATATGTCCTAGCATCTGTTTGCTTATCTTGTTTTTATGGCTAATAAACTCTAAGTTGTTATTCTTCTGTATCACAATATTGTTAAGTATACTAAGACTAATACAAGTTATGTATGAAATGCAAAAATCTTTCCAAAGCAGAGTACATTTTCATCATTCTATTAACTATTAATGGTTCTATTAACCATTTTTAGGATCTTTTTTATATCTTAACTCAGAGCAGAAACTTTCTCCTTACAAGAGGAACTTTAAGTGGGTGTACAGGTATTGGTCGAACCAGACTATATTTTAAAATAGTCATACGCTCGTGAGGCAGAGGCTTGTCAGGTCATAGAAAAAATACTCTGCTTTATTCTCCTTCAGTGCACTGAACTATAACTTACAAAATCAACAAATGTTTTACTTTAATATAAAATAAAAACAACAAATGAGACCATAAAATCATGGGGAAAGTCTTTAGTAGTGTTATTTTTCCCATAGACTTCAATACATCTGGGTGGCTTTTTGCTCCAGGCCATTAAAAGTATGCAAATTTAAAACACTTCCACACTGGCTTCACTTTTGAAACCGGGATAAACCAATCTTGAGATTTGTCCTCAGACAGACCAATTCTTGGGGAGTTGCGAGCTTAAATGAGTGACTTCAGTTTAGTTTTATTCTCTATTTTTCAGGAACCGTTCACAAAAGAAAAGCTTTCCTGTTACAGATTTAGCTACCTGCGGGCAGGCACACAAAAGATTAAATAAGCTATAAAATACAAATATATGTCAAGTAATAAAATCAGATATGCATGTAAAGCCTAAACTTCCTACATCTCTACTCTGACCCACAAAGCACAAAGCTACGGCTGGACTAATATAAGCACATGAGCACAGGGAAACTATTCTCAGTTCATGTTGAGGGTCTCCGATGGGCAGAGAAATGCCATCATGTTGCAGGAAGAAGACACCGAAAACAGATCAAACTTCAGCAAAGCGAAAGCGTACACATCACGAGGTTGGTTGCTAATATGTCAGTCTGTGATTTGGACTACTTGTTATGAAAACATCCTGATCCTAAGAGTTAATGTCCACAATGAAATCCAAGTCACATTAGTTTGGTAGAAGCTTTAATTTCTAAAAATTGTTCAGGTAACAACTAACACGGAAATCAGAAGGATACAGTTTTTGTACATGATCTAATCATAATAAAGTGACCAGGTCTCTTTTTTTTCTTTATCATCTCCTCTGAAGAAAAAAGGAGGGAAGAACTTAAACTGTGGTTTTGAGTGTCTACATATGACACTAATCAAATCAGTACTGACTCTTGGTTTAATAAACCTCAATCACAGATTAAATCAGTGGCTAAAGGGATAACCTGATCTTTGAGGATTACACCATACAGGATGGCCTCTGTTTCAGATAAACACCCCTGGATTAGTGCGCTGGGTGTGAAGTCTGTTGTTTCTGTGCTTTTGTGAGTGTGATTTGTTCAGACAGGTGTCAGAAACTCATCCCAAAAAGGAGCTTTAAAATGTGGTGTTGTAGACCTCAGCAGTGATCTGGATTCGAGCACAGTGTGAGCGCAGCCAGTGTGTCTGGCTTTGCTCAGGATGCACTGTACAGTATGTCACTCCTCATGCTCCGGCCTTACATCACATACTGTAAAGACAACAGGCGGCAGGCCAGGGTTACCAGCAGAAACACGGAGTGGAAACTTTGCAGAAATGGTTGTACAGTATCCACCCCGTCATTCCCGGGGGCTCCCTCCACAAACTCCAGGCTGCAAGCCAACTAACTCCTCCAAGTCCTAAGTATTTAGGTCACACACACACCTCACCCTCCTATAGCAAGTCAATATACACTGATTTAAATTGTTCCAGTCTTCATGCCAGCAGTGGTTTAAATTAGCCCCTAGTCAAAGGCCCAAGCAGAAGCCTGCATTGGTGGGAGGAGAAATGGTTGCGCAGAGAAAAAGCTTCAGAGGAAGGTCAAGGTAATGAGAATAAGGCAGTGACAAGACAGGAACATAAGTGATTAGTTTTCACAATAAAAGCATTACATCCTATTAAAAAGTTCAATTTCGTAGTTCTACCTTTCAAATGTTTTTATCCTGTTATTATTAATATTTTACAAATCAAGGCAAAGCGCTACTTTTTATTAAGTGATGAAAACACTGACCGATTCTTTTTTTCTAAATTAGGTTTAAATTACGCACATTTCCCAAACTACAGTACTTTGTAAGTTATCCATATCACAGAAATTTTTCACAGATTTTGCAAATACACAGGTCATCTGAGTACAAAATACTCACAACACATCTCACCCTCTGGTGTAACATTTGACCATATGCAAAAAATAAGGTACTAAAATCATGTTCATAGTTAAAAGAAGAACACAAGGTGGGAAATATTTATTATTATTATTATTTTTTCTGTTCTTAAAGTTGTCAGACTGAGATATTTATTTTATTAAATGTATATATTGTTGGAGAATGATGTCCAGTTAGATTGTGCATAGAATTTGTAAAAGAAATTACATATTATTCATATTCATATCATTCCTCAATCTCTATTTCTCAGCTAATAAATTATACATCATTAACTAGTTCAATGCTTTAGCCAAATTTTGAACAGATATGATTTCTAAAACAATTGCCATCACATTCAACATATAAACAAACAGATCTCAAATTATTTCAGCAGTATTTGGGTAAGAGGCCTTTCTGGATTCAAGTAGTAAGGGATATATTTAATAATTAACTCCCTTATAATAACTAAGCAATTAAGTCCAAACCCGTTGCAGTTTTTGTTAGGTTAAACACGATCTTACCATTAAAATAAAGGCATTTAAAACATTTAAATATTATTCAATATGATGCTTATTGCTATTTAAAACACACCCACGAAATGCTTTGATGTTTATGAAAACATGGACAGACAGCCAAAGATGTATGTGATGTATATGTATAGGAAAGATGTAGACCGAAGTATAGAGACGCTTTATAACAAATTAATTTATATTAATTTATATTTACGTTCTGATTTATGTATTATTTTTCTTGTGACAAAAGGGGATTGTATTTCTAAACATTGCCCTCTTATACAATGATCTAAATTTGGAACTTTATTTAGAAAAACGGCCACTTTAATCACCTCTTTATAGTTCCTTTAGTTTTATTACATGACAAAATATAATAAATATTTTGCCCCCAAAAAATAAATAAATAAATAAACAAGTAATTGGCACTCCCATTAATTGTTTAAGATCACTTTTAAAAGCCTAAATGGTGTAAATTCACTAATTCAAACTATTAAAATAAAAGATTTTCTGTTTTTCAATCTTTTGTGACAATTTTTTAAGACCGTATAATTTTGAAATTTCATGGACAACGTAAAAAGAAAAGTATTTTCTATTTTTCCTAGTTTCCTGACATTTTACAAGCCCAAATATAACCAGCATACTCAAAATATAATAAAATACTGCAGATATCTTTGTAGCAAAATAAATCCCGTCAAATAAATCTTAAAAAGTATTATAATGTCATATTGCGATTAAGTACCGTTAAGTAGTCAAACAAACGCGTTTGTGTCGACTTTTATTTTAAACGCCCTATCCGGAAGTGTGGCGGTGGCGCCTGCTAACTTGACAACGCTCAGTATATGACAATTAATATTGTGAGCGACCTCACGCGGCCTTTACCGGACGGCCTCTTATAACCGGTGTATAATCCCGGCTGGGGTGTTTGCGGGGCGGGCAGCTGGTCAGAGGCACGTGTCTTAGTGTGTAGCGACGATAAGCTTTACTGGGTCAGGTAAAAAACACACACGGGGGCGCGTCTCAGACCGAATGCACCCGTTAACCCCGGCATGCGCGTCCCCGCCTGCTCGCTCGCTCACTCACTCTCCGGTTCCGCGCGCTGATGTGTCTGTCTGCATCTGGTGAACGAAGAGGACGGTGCGCTCCGGTTTAACGTTACCTGCTGGTGTCTGCGGGGGGGCAGAAGCCTGGCGGAGGGAGCAGGGCTTGTACCCTCCGCCGGACAACGGTTAATAAGCATCCGTTATATAACGGCTGTCCGGTGGCGGTGATTTTCCTCCCACTGTACAAAAGAAGTCCCCAAGTTCACTCGCCCCGTGTACCGCTCAGTCTTCACGCGCACATCATCTGCTAAAACGGAACCGACGGTTTGGCTCCGGAGCGCGCGACGACTTTAGGAGGTGACTGTTAGCTAACTTAACGGCTGTAACGGGTGCCGGTCTGCGTTCAAAATGTAACGTTTATATTTACCGTGTCGTCCGTCCCTCAGGCACCCGGACCCTGACGGTCGTCGCTCTCTCTCCTCTCGTTCACTCTCGATCTCTCTCTCTCACACACTCAACCTCTCTCTCTCTCTCTCTCTCTCTCCTCGCGCTCTACCGGGTCTTCTCTCTCCGTTGCTGGCTCGCGCTCCCCCGCCTGCGCGCTCTCTCTCTCTCTCTCTCTCCCTCTCTTGAGCCGCAGAGGCTGCCGCACTGGAGAGAACGTTTCCGCAGGGTCCTAGAGACGCCCTGTCCGTGCGCACGCGGCGCGGGCACGGAGAAGGCAACGCGCACGCCTAAACATACAGGAGACAGGTGTGTAGAAAATGAGCTTCAGCTCAGAGCTGGCTCGGGAGCACGCTTTAACCCGTGCAGTTATTTACAGTGTTTTAAGATTTAGCTGGCTGGATGAATTTAAAATAAAATCTACGTTATTTAACCCAAAGTTGAGAAGATTCCTGCATTGCAGTAGCCGAAAGAGGGGGAAAAATAAAGAAAATAGTTTAACTATTTCCAGTAGACAAGCTAAAAAAAAAATATGAAGAAAGTAAAAAATTATCCAAAAGACTAGAGCTCAACTAAAGAGGAAAAAGTCCAATAAAAAAAAAAAAAAAAAAAAAAAAAAAAAAAAAAAAAAAAAAAAAAAAAATAAAAATAAAAAAAATA
>VUQG01010386.1:4908-14908 GCA_015106755.1 Etia nguti | reverse complement strand
CTAGAGCTCAACTAAAGAGGAAAAAGTCCAATAAAAAAAAAAAAAAAGTGCAATATAATAGCTTAATATAAAACAGTGAGCTGAATTCAATTGAACAACTTATATTATTAATTAAAATTAAAGGTCAAAATAAAATGCAGTTAAATACTGTAAAAAGGTGATATAATACAGGAGGAAACTTAATAAGTATGAATTTTAATAAAATTAATTTAAATAAATGCATATTTCTATATACACAGGAGAAACATGGGATACAATCTCTATTATAAAAGTGTTTTAACACAGAAGGAATCACAGGTAGAAGAGTAGCCTGGTATCAAAGTGCAGGTAAAAAGGAAGAATTAGCATAAGGCAGATCAAAGATGTTTCTTTCGCTAGCTCTACATCATACACATTAAAATTGGTGCATTTTTGGTACGATGTTTATGGGAAAAGTCTTAAAATAGTCTTGGCTTTAAAATTTCATTTGTGCCTGTCAGGGAAAAATACCCACAACAATAAAGGCATCACAATTACAGACACTAATAACAAGAAAGTCCTACAGTCACACTATCTGCTGTGTGCAAGTGACACTACTGTTTCATACTACATCATATCACCTGGGTGTGTTTAACAGATTTATAACACCAGGTATACAGGGTTAAGGTTAACGTTACTTTATTTATACCCATAGGTAAATTTGCTTTACAGAAAAATGATAGCATCCCTTCACAAACACACACACCTAATGAAACCTAACAAAACACAAATTTAGTAATTAAACAAAATGAATCAAATCCAAAACAATTCTTATTGAGTTCAGTGACAGCAACAGGGACAAAACTGTTTTTATAACGCTTTTTCCTGCATCTTGGAACTAGAATCCTCTGTCCTGAGGAAAGAAGCTGAAATTCACCCCCATAGAGGATGGGAACCATTTTTAAGAATTGATAAAGCCATCCATTGTACGTGTTTAGAGTACAGGGAGGCTAAACAGGACTGTGACTCACCTGTCAGACGACTGGACCATCTCACTATCTGATTCAGTGAGTTTTTCTCTGTGGCAGAGGTCTGACCGAACCATGCCACCCAACAAAAAGATAAAACAGACTCATTAAAAGAACGATAAAACAAAGTTACATTTTTTTTTGTTCAATGTGGAAATGAGCAAGTGTCCTGAGGCAGTAAAGGCACTGGTGCCCCTTTTTACAGACCGATTTGCAATTCTCATCAAAGTTGAGTTTTTCATTGATTATGGTCCAAAGATATTTATATGATTGCAATTGCTCTATTTTCTGACCTTTAATTAAAGTGACTCCATGCCCATTTTGTTGTTTCCTAAAATCAATAACCATATCTTTTGTTTTAGATATGTTCAATTGGAGATAAGACTCCTCAAACCACTGAACAAAGTCATCAATCACTGGACCGTGGCTAGTTTCACCCTCTTTATGTAAGCTGACAATAACAGACTCATCTGCATATTTAATAATGACCCTGTTTTCATATCTGCTCTGACACATGTTTGTATAGAGAATGGGGTAAGACACACCCTTGAGGAGAACCTGTGGAGGAGAACACTGGGTCAGACAGAACCCCATTTATTCTCGCTCTTTGTGACCTGTCAGTTAAAAAATCTAAAATCCAGCCCACCATGTTTTTCCTGATTTCAAACTGTTCTAAAAGTCTTTTAATTAAAATATGGGTCTGTATTGTATTAAAAGCAGAAGAAAAATCGATGAAAAGAAATCTTGCAAAAGTCCCCTTGATCTCTACATGTTTAAGAATCATATTAAATAGAGTCAAAAGCGCATCCTCCACTCCTCTATTGGGCCTATATGCAAATTGCATTGGATCCAGCTAATGTTCAATCTCTTCCATAATCACATTTCTGATGACCTCAGTTGTGATAAAAGACTTTTATCACAACTGAGGTGAGGGCAACAGGCCTGAAGTCATTTAGAACTTTTGGACGACTAGATTTAGGGACAGAAGCCACGACAGCTTCTTTCCAAAGGGCACATGTTGTATTTGCAAGGATTTATTAAAAATAACCTGAAATATAGGACTGAGTTCTTTAGCGCAAGATTTAATTAGGCGGCCACTAATGTTATCAGGACCTTGGCTCTTGTTCACATTAACTGTATGAAAGGCCAAATGAAAGACCTCTGGGCACTCGAGGAACTCGGGACTCCCAGAGTTTGGTCATGCTGTGTTGTTGCTGACCTCTAATCTTACTCCTATTGAGTTTATTCGAACTACAGAAAGTGAAAAATACCATGCAATAAAAAACAAAATGGCCAGTAATGCTTTCACCAAAATAATTAGGTAATACATAAAAATATGAAGTTGCTGTTTTCTCACTATCATTTTTATAGTGGGTGCATGGGATACACTATGTATCCATTGCACACTATTCATTATACATGTGGATCCACTTTTTCTATCATTTTACATGTTTTTTTCTTACTGTTTCAGAGCTGTGCCGATGCCCTCCCTGACACAACTCCAATGGGATTTTTTATTTTAATTAAATTGATTTTATGTTGAATGAGTATTTCCTTATTTTTCTTTTTTCCCCTGTTCATTTACTGCTTTAATCTTATAATATTACCCACCAACAATTTTTATTAAGCTAGATTGACCCTAATGTAATTTAACATAATGGCTAGAGGGTAAAAATGTCTGAAAATGTGTGTTTTGAGCAATGATTTATGTTATTATGGGTTTGAGGTGTTTTTAGAGGTCTGCATCATCGGATCCCCTGAAGTCTGCAGCCAGGAGAGGAGAAAAAAACACACAAGGACTTAAGATTTCAGGAGGGGGAGCAGAGATTAAGGAGGTCAAAGAGATCCTGTGGGGCAGGAACGTGAAGGGACTTGTAGTTTTGGAGGGAGGCGGTGTAGAAGGGGTTTCTTCTGCTTGAGAAGGATTTATGTTACTGTATTTCATGTAAAAACAAAGCTATGTGCAGAAAAGTCCAAAAAATAATGCTTATTTCTTATCTTTCTAATCACCTCATGATGCTTCTGATCCCCTTCGTGATTCGGAGGAAGTATATTGGAGAAAAATGTTGTTTTCTTGGGTGAGGCGGCTTCACGGCGAGCTGCTGTACCCTTCTCTTGGTTGTCTATCTTCACCTGCAGCACCCACACTGACTTGTTTCTTGTTTGGCAGGTTACTTTCTTCTGGTGTCACTCCTTTCTCAACAGGTGAAGTTCAGCCTGATGCAACACGTTGAAACCTGCTCGCTCACTGCTGCGATGTGCTCTGCAAATAGAGAAAAAGTTTGGAATTACCGGGAAGAGTTCCTGCTCTGTCAGGTGGTCTAATTTTCGTCCTATTTACAAAATAACAGCTGGATCGGACTGAGGAGCGTGTGAAAGGATTCCCTTAGAAATGATAAAGTGCCAATCTCAGCACTCTCACTTCCACATTTTCAGTTTGCTCCAGTAGTTAAAAATATTAGCCTACTCTGAAAGATCATAAGATTTGATTAAGTAAATATTAATATCTACATTTGTTTTGCAGGTTTTATCATGAACCTAGAGCAGGAGGGAGTGATTTGTGACCTTCTTGCCCTTGCATTTTGCTGCTGGACAAAATAAAAGCTTTCCTGTACTTCTGATGAAGGTTGTTGTGTCTGCATGCAGCCCTTGCAGGCATTCGTTTACGCATACCTCTCTTAAGGTCCTGCCACAGCATTTCAATCACCTTGAGGTCTGGACTTTGTCTGGGCTATTGCAACACCTTGATTCTTTTCTTTTTCAGCCATTCTGTTGCAGATTAGCTGCTGTGCTTGGGTTCATTGTCCTGTTGCATGACTCACTTGGGACCAAACCTTTGCTGCTGCACAGATGACCTCCCATTTAACGCTTCAGTTCATGGTTGACTCAATGATTGTAAAGTACCCAGGTCCTTTGGCTCCAAAACAAGCCCAAATCATCACACCTCCACCACTGTGCTGTGTGCTGTGTTGGTTCTGATAAGCTGTTTGGTTTTCAGCAAATGTGGTGCTGTGCATTATCGCCCAACATCGCCATTTTCTTCTCATCTGTGTGTAAATTGTGCATTTTATACAAATCTGTGATTTATCAAAAAAAATTTTTACCTGAATTTGTTCATACTTTAGGAACTAATTTAAGTCTCTCTGGCCATGTGTACGAATAAATGGCAGGCTGGCTGCCCCCGGAATTCAAACCCAGGTCTTTAAAGAAATAGGCCTACTATAATACTGCTAATAATAATAATAATAATAACTAAATCAAATGTAATTCTTTTTAATATTGGCTTTTAGTCATTATTTAGAGTTTTCCAAACTAAAGTAAGCCAAAAAACTGTCGTAATTATAATAAAAATGCATTTAAAGAAAATAACATACTAAATGGAAAAGTGTAGGCTTTACACTACACTACTTAATCTTCCACTTATCAAGGGCCGGGTTGCAGGGCAGCAGCTTAAGCAGAGCAGCCCACACCTCGCTCTCCCCCGCCAGCTTCTCCAGTTTATCCTGGGGAACACCTTGGCATTCCCAGGCCAGCCGATAGATACAATCTCTCCAGCATGTCCTGGAGCTATCCCATGGCTCCTCCCAGTAGGACATGTCTGGGACGCCTCACCCAGGCTCAGCTGGCTCCTTTCGATGTAGAGGAGTATGATTGTGGCTTTAATCTCAGCCCCTCCCGAATCTCTTAGTCTGTCTCAAACTTATTTTTTTGCAGTTTGTGTCTCCTGTAATTTTAGAGTTTTTATTTATGTAGTCATTTATTGAACGGTCATCACTCCCATGAAAACACTTTGCTTTGGAAAGCTGTGCCTCTTCTGGCTTCTCCTTGGACCTCTGAACTCTCCTTTTTCTTGCATTGGAGATGCAGGCTTCTCTCATACAAACATCATCACCACTTTCTCTGCTTCACCTGGAGGTAGTCCTTATATAGAGAAATGGGGACGGGGCAGTATGCAGCGAGTATGCAAATTGTATGACTGCACAAGACTGTTGGTTCAGAATGAATCAGATTTACTAACTTATGCGTGACGGTGAGAACAAAATAGGCCAGTATGCGCGTTTCATAAATCTTTGAGTGCAAAGTCATTTTTTTGTGCAGGGCAGGAATGTTTCCACAGAAATATTAGTAAATGAGGCCCATTGTTCCAAGAGTCCTGTTTATTTGTTCAGAGGCAACTTTGCGAACTTCTCCTGGCAAGCCTTTTTCTAATTGTGCTGTCAAGATCTTTAACATTGAACATGCTATCTCAGGCCTATAGAGTCTGAGATGTAGCTCTTTGGTTTTTTTGCAGTTTCTCTGAGGGTTGCTGTAAATTTGCTGGGACATCTACTCCTGGGAGGATTGTGGAGTTAACACAAACCTGAATGGACCAGAAAAGAGATAAAATGTCAGCCTTTAGAGAGGTGCAGATGATCAATTAATCAAGTGCGTTTGATTAGCAGTACCTGGTTGCTATTTAACCTCTTAGAGGGAGAAGAAGAGGGCGTAGGTTTGTCATAGGTCTGATTGTTTTGTGAAAAGCTTTTGTTTTCACGTCATTGTAACTGAGGGATGTTTCAGACTCACCATATCCAGCTCTAACTCTAAACTTATCAAAAACAACATTTTGAATTTTAGTCTTAAGGATAAAGAGGCTGTCTGTCTTCCAAATCCTGGAGCTGGTTCCACATGAGAGGGGCGTGATAGCTGAAAGCTCTGCTTTGAGAAACTCTAGTAATCACCAGTCTGCAGCCTGACAGTGAAGTGCTCTATTAGGACAATATGAAGGCTTGAACATGTGATGGGGTTTGATTTTTTTAGGACTTTATATGTGAGAAGAAGGATATCTGATCCCTGTCAGCACTCTTGCTTCATCATTTTGGATCAGCTGAAGGTATTTCAGGGTTTGTTTTTTTTAGAACAACCCGATGAAGGGGATAACAAAACTCCAGTTTAGAAATAACACAGCAGCATCATTCTGAGATGTTTCTATGAATAAAAGAAGCAATATTAGATCAGCAGCCCAAGATAATGAAGTCAGAGCTGTTAACACAACTGATACTGGGAAGTTTTACTTTTTTATCCAGCATTTTTATTATGATCCCCGGTTGTTTTCTAATGAAGCTACAAGCGAAAGCATGATAAACAATTTATTCCGAATGTTTTACATCCCCACTGTCAACGGAGAATCTTTAACTTATAAAAAGGTGTGTTTTCAATCCAAACTACATACGGTAATATCAAACAAAAGTGTTCAGTTTTTGACCTGATTATGTGGCAGATTATGTTTTAAATTTACGTCAAAATGGGTCTGAATACCATCAGAAGCAGCTGTTTAGAGACAAATATGCAATATTCATCACATCTGAAATCAAAGCATAAATTCATGTTTTGAAACTAAATTGAAATTAACAAATATTTTCCTCATCTTTACACTAAATTGTTTATTATTTGGTCCATATGCTGTCATAAAGAAGCAACAGGGAGACCTCTGATAGCTAAATTACAGAGCATTTTTATCTGTATGTAATGTGTTCAAATAAGCAAATATTTGATTGTTTTTCCCTGATAAGCGACCTACATATTTAATAAGATAATTCATTGAAAAATGGTCAGATGTAGGAGACTTTTATTTTATAATAAATATAAAAAGAAAATTGATTTTGTCTCCTGAAGAGGACTTTAATCCCAGTTTGACCTCTGGGAAGAAGAGGCTAAACTGATCTTTATGCCACACAGGGTCACAACAGCTATGGGTGTCTGTGAGTATATGAGGCGGTGTACTGCTGGATGGGGGGTGGGTTATTTATAGCAGTCAGTGAGGTCACCAACAACAGACAGCCTCAATGAGCTCTATTCAGTCTATAGTTTAAACACCCCCTTGCATACACGCCACAGAGTCATGACCTCTGAGGGAAGCTCCTGGGAAAAGTGCGAGCTGCTGATCGTTACTGATGAGGACACTAAATCAGAGAGAAAGTTTAAACATAAAGGCCGTGGGTGTACTTACAGAGTCTTGTGTGTGTGTGTGTGTGTGTGTGTGTGCGCCATCCTCTTGGTGGAAATGTGGACTTTTTTGGTCAGACTGCAGCTCTTATTGTGCTGCCCTCACATTCCTGTCATTCTTTAAATGGTTGACGTTTGAGAGTCAAAGTGGTAAGAGAGTAACTTTTACTCAGCTTTAACTCTATTTAAATATTAATTAACTTTTATTACAGACGTCTACTCCATTACATTTCACAGGGAAGCGTCTGGACGTTTTTACCTCTTTGGGTATTCAAATTTGGGATCAAAATGAAGAAATCGAGCAAGAATAGAGACAAACTTGCTAGATTATTTAAATGTGTGCAAATATTAGGTTGAAATTTAATTGTTCTGTTAATCCTGTAAAGCCTGAACCATAAAATAATTGCCCAAAAACTCTTTTTTGGTAGGGGCAGTGTTTGTTGACAGTCCAAATGGCCCAGGGGAAGAAGCTGTTAGTGAGTCTGGAGGTGTGGGACTTGATTGACCTGAGGCGACAACCAGAGGGCAGCAGGTCAAACAGGTGGTGGGCGGGGTGCGATGGGTCACCTGTGATGGCCCTGGTTTTCCTGAGACGGGAGGAGCTGGCGATGGCCTCCAGCGATGGCAGAGGGCAGCCAATGATTTCTCAGGCAGTGTTAATTACCCTCTGCGCAGCCTTCCTGTTCTCATGAGAGGAAAGTGTAGGATAATTTTTAAACATGAGGCCATTTCACACTTCAGATCTGATCTGGGGTTATGGCCTGATAAATGTTGACACCAAACCAGTCCAGTAACAGGATAAATACGGCACTCTTTAAAGCCACTTTTCGTAAGAGTTCCTTCTGCTTGCAACACATTTACTTCAGTAAGACTCCAAATACTGGGCTTGTTTAACAGAGTATTTTAATATTTTCAGCATCTAAAGCATCGGAAGAGGTCGAAGCTCCAACAACGCTTGTAGTATAAAGAACAACTTTATTACTTGAACAATAGGCGTTTCAGCCTGTGCCCTTCATTGTACTCGCTTAAATGTAAAGTGTTTTTTTTTTTTTAAGTGAGCTAAAGGAACTTTTATTTTTATAGCAACAGCATAATACAACACGAGTCTGATTAACTTAGTTTTAAAATAAATATTTCATATGCTTCAGCATCCCCACAGGGCTGTATATAGCAACTGTTTATAAAGTAAAGTACACAATTTTTTTTATTTATTCATTTTTCTAATTTAATTCTAATTCACTTTTTCTCCCTGACACTTGTGCTGCTGTGATGTGTGCATTTCCCCAATATGGGATTAATAAAGTCTGCTTAATTTACACCTGGTCTTGTACCCACCTCCACCTAAAAGTCTCTTTTTAATTCTATGTCTGACTTGATATCCATTATTATTGATGTCTGCTGGTCTCCTCATCCAACGTATGCACATTGGAAGTGAGGAGGTCCCAAAATATGTTAAAATACTATATTAAAGAATTTCTGCAGTGCTTCTGGATAAAAAAAAGATCTGAATATTCTTCTCAATTTTATTTTGCCCTAAAATGGTATATATATATATATATATATTTTTTTTTAGGTTAGTGGGTCATCTAGTCTAAAATAGATGATGCCTTTGTTTTTCTAATGACCCAGAACTTCATGTGAATGATTAAAAACACTCTGTTCTCCATACACCTCACTTCTCAGGTTTCTCTGGCCTATAGTTTATTTTTCTGGTGGTTCTCAGTGAGTTGCTGCAATATCCACAGGATTTAGAAAAGCTGTAAACCAGATGAGGGTAGTCAAGGAATTTTACAAATGGATCACTTTCCAAGAATACAGCAGAGTGCGGTCTCTAAGCTTGTTTTACAGATTTATTACATTAGATATGTTTGCTTTGCCAAACTGCGCTGCAGAGTAGACCAGAAGGGGAATCGAGGTCTGAGATCATGGAAGAGGTAATTATACATACACTTTGGAGCCTTGTGCGTCCTCCAGAGATCAAGACCAGCGCTCACAGAGACCAAAGAAACTCCTAGTTTGATGTTAAATATTATTTATTGCAGATCAAACACAGATGCACACTTATCACTCACACCATCAGCTCTAGCAGGCTCAGAGCTGAAGGTGTTTACAGCTTCATGTCAGGACGTGCCTGACCTGTCGCACTCAATTTCTCTCTCACACACACACACGCACGCACGCACGCACCGAAACGTGAGCTCATGTATTTATTAACTCACTCACACAGTCAGTCAATCATTTGGCAGACTCGAAAAGTGATAATCCCAGTTGCAGTAAGTCAGTCAAACAACCTGGAGGGCTGATGAAGCTGAGGGAAACTGATCTGAAAATGTAAAAAACAGTAAAGAGAACAAACCAACAACCTGTACAGGTGTTTAAAAAAATGCTGTGGATAAAATAAAATATCTTTGGATTTGAATACAGACATAATTTTTGGGGTTGTTGGGTGGGGAAGTTCAACTCCCGTAAATCCCCTGCATTTTGGAGGAAGCTCTGAAAGGCAGTAAAAAGTAGCAAAGGATTGAATTGTTTTGAATATTTTGAATAAATCCATTCTGATCTCTGTGATTTGAAGTAAAGTTAAAGTAAAAACGGTTTCCTGTGTGGTTCAGTCAGAGCAACAGGGACTTTTTCTCCCCTCCATGTCTTCTCAAACTTTCTGACTTAAATCAACGGACTTATAACCCTTCATAAGAGGCCGACTTCATCTTGAAGATGTGAAAGTATCCAGATTTTCACATGGAAAAGCAAATAGCTACAGAAAAGTCAGGTAAAACTGCTCATACAATATGTTGATATGATGTTTAACTGCTCATTTGGTGGGTGTAAGTACAAACAAACTTTGCTACTCTTTAGTAAAATTGACCCTGTTGAAGTTCCACATACTGCAGTACCAGGATACACAGGGAGGCCTGAACACCATGAGCTGCTATCATTACCGGCAGGTAAGACTGTATAGAAAGATGGACAACATGCAGCAGTCTCTGAGGGATTTGATTTGTGACCAAGATCAGCCAGCGAATCAGTTC
>VUQG01010384.1:7326-19017 GCA_015106755.1 Etia nguti | reverse complement strand
TCACTTTCTGCAGTCTTCACTTGGCTATGGCTAACGCTAGGTTGAAGTTGTCTAGCATGGTTCCAGCTGAAGAGGGAGGAGTGTGATAGGGATTTCCAGCTTAAGAAAGAGTTGGAGTTGGAGAGGTGGAATTGAAAAGATTTAATCCAGAGGTGAGGTTGAAAAACTTGGGTTTTTGAAATAACTATTACGTTGTGGCATCTGGAACCTCAGCAATGTTCTTTGTGTGGCTGCCACTGCTCTGCAATCTAAGCTGGCATTTGATATTAGTCCCATTTTTTTGTGACACTGAAATGGATACTTTGCACTTTGAATCTGTTGAACGAATAGGTACAGGTACTGCACTGACTGCAGGATGTGTGGGCCATTATGCTGCAATGTAAATTAGTATACAAGACTCAAGAAATTTGTTTGACCCTATCAGCTGAGGATACTCTTAACAATAAAAACTTAAAAAGCGCCATCCTGCTAGTCTATGAACTTGCTGCCATACTCACTTCTGAGTTCACCAGGACCCACAAAGCTAACCTTTCTAAGTATGATCAGCCCACCAAATAGTGTGCCAGTTGCACAGGTCCCAAGAGTAAATGTATCTATGTCCAACCCTAAGACACAGAGAAAGTATTTCTTTTGTTTTAAGGCTGAATGTGAAAAACAGTTTCAGCTCACTTTCTTTTTTACACAACTTGTACATAAATCATATAATTATCTTTTACAGGTAAAACAGAAAGGTGCACTTTTATACGGAGCATGAGGCATATATGTCAAGTAAGACAGCGGTCCCCAACCCCCGGGCCACGGACCGGTACCGGGCCGCGGGAGTTGAGGCTCAGGTGTGAAATTGAAGGTTTTCAGGGTTTTTATCGGTTTTTATGGTTATTTTTTTTATCGTTTTTATTGTTAACTTGGTTTCTCTGGGTCTTTTCCCGTGTGTTATGAATAAATCTTCTTTTTTTTGGTACCGGTGCTGGTTTTATTTTGTTGTATTTATCCGTGGTGCAAAAAAGGGTGGGGACCGCTGATGTAAGACATATAAATGACTAATAATTTTTCCATGTGGGAAGGTCACTCAATATGTTATGATTATGATTATGAAACACTAAAAAATACATTGGCTTTGTTTTGTTTTCATGAAAACTCCCTAGATAGCCCTAATGGTTGCAGTCCCTTTAAGATCATTACTCACCAAAGTTTGGCTCTGAAGTCAGACTGTTGAAACTATAGTACTAGCTCTTTACAGAGCATAATATGGTGACCAGTCAGCCTCTGGCATCATTTGCACAATAAATATAATCGTAAATATGTATGTAAAACTAGAAAATGGCACTGTGTATATGAAGAATTACTCAAGTATGATGCTGTTCTAGATTTATCCCAGCAAGCAGCATTCTGTCGAAACAAAAAGCAAACAAACAAACAAAAAAATTAGATCTGTGAAGGCGAAAGTGCAGCGCTGCAGTATGTGGAGCCAATTTCCAGATCACGCTCTATTGTCTGAATTATTTAGAGCCTGAGCTGCTCCATCCTCTTTTAATTGCATGTGACATTTTCATGAGGTGTCCTTCTGCTGAGATACACACTGCTGCCGCTGCGGTAAACAGTAAATCTGAAATGACTGTATGAAACTGGTCCTAACAGTCTGTACTTGAGCAACTCAACTAAGGCTGGTTAATTTCATTTTCACTTCAGCGTGTTACATCTGTGGACAGCAACAGTTTTGCTGTAACAAGCAACTCTAAAGGTGATAGAATCAGCAGCTTTTCTGAGACCGAATGATATTAAATCTGACGATACGCAACACAAAAGCACCTCTGGGTTGTGTGTGTTATCTTATTTGAGCTCAGAAAATATGACTTTTACTGAGGCTCTGATATTCGCTGCTCCATGTCTAATCTCTACAAGTTGATAGGATCAAATATTTCACACATATTATGCATGTTATCATCAGGTAAAAAAACACAATACTTAAAATACAAAAAGCAAAGAAACAACAACACAGGAAGAGTAAGGGGACGTCCTGTTTTTGATCATGCACTCTTTCGCAATGTGTGATAGCGTGTCTGCTCTAACTATCCTCACCATCCTTTCTCAAATCACAAATGATGCAGGTAGCCATCCAAACGTAGTGGGATGCTTACTGCCAAACAAGAAAAAAAGATATGAAAGACAAACACACAGTAAGCTGAGCTGCTTTAGGTCTTTGTGCTGCCAGCAGCTTCATACTGAGAAGCAATGGTGTTTCTGACTGGATTTAGAGTTCTTTTTGGATGCCTGCTCAGCGCACACTGCCAGCACATACAGAGAAAAGCATTTCACTCAGGAATCATTCAGTCTTCCTCACACAGAGTCCATCTTTTAGCCTGCTGTGCTCCGCTTTGACAG
The DNA here is from genome assembly GCA_015106755.1 of Etia nguti. Classification (NCBI taxonomy): domain Eukaryota; kingdom Metazoa; phylum Chordata; class Actinopteri; order Cichliformes; family Cichlidae; genus Etia; species Etia nguti. The sequence continues at coordinate 16,635 of VUQG01010384.1, read as the reverse complement.
AGAGGATCCCTCTGGCTCCGGATACACCACAGCTGCTGCTGTTGCTGCCGCGGTTATGTTTTTAGATTCGTCCTTCAAAATTTTATAGCACCAGCATGATGCCATGAAATTTAAATAACAGGATGCAGGGACTCCCCGATGGCTAAGCATGTCATGTAACTGCATCTTCTCCAGTCTGATTCTGGCTGGGGACCTTTGTTGCTCGTTGTAGCCTTTTCTCTTGTCCTATATGTCCTGTGTGCATCTCAACTGTGGTTCTATCCAAAAATGGCAAAAATGAAAACAGCCATGCATGAAAGACTAGACAAGTCTTTTTGAGAAGGACGCTGAAAACTATAAATACTTTTGAGTGAGTACTCGTAACTACTTACAGAGTAGGTAGTACTTCTTCTGTGCAGACATTAGTGGTGTGTGATACTGCATATTTTGGTATCAGTCCAATACCAAGTATATACTGTGATACTGATACAGATTCTGAGCCTCTAAAGGCAACGTATGTAGGGGAGAGTAGCACATTTTTCATTTCCAAACAACAACAATAATCTAACATAATTCAGTTGGCTACATACTGAACTTGGGGAACAGAAAGTATTGATCCTGTCACACTAGTATCAACATGATACCAATACCAGCCTTGATATCGATACTTGGATCAATCTGCCCGTCTCTAGTAGACACATTGTTGGAACTGAGATAAGTGAGAGACGCAAGAGAAGGTTGGTGTTCCAATTACAGCATGAAGAGAAATTAAGTTAGGCTATACTAACAGCAGGAATATTTCCAAGAATTTTTAAATTATACCTGGCAAGGTAAGGCAAGAATGAGTAGGCATTGGACCAAACCACACCAAAATGTCTAGTTTATTGCTTATCGTTTAGTAAAATGTGAGATAGTCACCAAAAAAACCACTCTATTTCTTTGTGTTCATAGAAACAAGTTGTCCAGTTTTCCGTGACGGCTCTAATTTCTGTTTGTGTGTCAGGTGTACGTTTTATTTGGGTTTTTTTGGTCCAGACCCAGTTGGAATTGCAACATTGCAAACATAAAAACAGAGCTATAAACTATGAAAATCACTGCATTTCAACCCAATCCCTGATAAATTTTTTTACATAACCAAGTTATTTTTAATGCCTTAATCTAAGCAGTTGATACATTTTGAATAAACAACATTTTTAAAAAATGACAGTTAAAAATCTGTGACGTGTTTTAGTTGAATTGAGATAATTCTCCAGCAACTGCTCCTCCAATCGCCAAAGTGGAAAATATTCATTTTTTCAACATGAAATACTACATACGAGGTGGGACTGGTGCAGGGTTCTGTTCAGGGATGCGAAACGAATTCAGAAACAGGACAAGACAATAAAAATCGTGTCCAGAACCATGAACCAATAGATCAGAGATCATAATACCTTGAGCTTGCATTGTCTATAATTCAGACAATACCTTATAATTTTATCATTTAATCATTGTAAAGATCGACCGACATACTGTTAAGATGTAGACTTGAAGAGTGTTTATTGAAGAACCACACATGTGTTTTTATGGATCAACACCAAGTTCATAACGTTCCAGTTAGTCGTCCACACACACACACTCCCCTCTCTGGTCTCCAGCTTTACTATATAAAAAGGGAAAAACCTTGTTAGGCAAATCATCTCCACCTGTCCCTCCAGGCTCCTTGGCACCGCCCCCTTGAGCTCACTGCCCCACTCCTCCCCTGCAGCTGAGCCAGGGACCACACCTCTGCCACAACCATATTTAGCCATATTTATAGTTATGTATTAGAAGGACTAATGAGAGCCCATTTGGCCTGCCTGTCAATGCAACCACGGCTCTAGCAAAATGTAATGTACGTCCTAACAAAATGAAACAAGTAATCAAAAAAAAAAAAATCACCCCAGGTACATTTGTTATAACAGGACCAGGCTGTAAAAGACAGTTTCTCTTGTAAAGTTGTACACTGTACCAAAAATAACTCATAAAGGTTCAAATAAACTGAACGGGTCCCAAAACCTAAAGATATTACAATAGAGAGCTTAATAAGATCTAAAATAATAAATACAGATGGGCAGGATGGTTATGAGCCATAATCATTCACCGCACCCACAGTCGTTCTGATGACCTCTGTGGTAGCTGCAAACATTATCGTCATTTAAACTGAATTCAAACAGCAGCAGCTTTTCTGTTTCTCTCTGAAACTAAGATGGATGCGCGATCGAGAGCTAACCGCTCAACATGCAGGCCACAGAAACATCTCTTCATGGCAAAATATCCAGGACTACGTTGGGTTTCATCCCCACACAATGCAGTCCCTCCACATTTCCTCTTCTCTCTAAGATTAACGTCCCTGTCTGCACGAAAACTCCCGAAGCCAGGTAGTGTGACACTGTAGTCTGGGGAATGTGAGTGTCTCCATGAAAAACATCAAACCACACTCACTGTGTTCCCTCTGGGTCTTAATCAGCTCACAAAGCTCGTCCATCTTATTGTCCAAGGACCTCACATTCCTCATGATAATCGCTGGAACAGCTCCAGCACTGAAAGTCGGTTGTTTCCTCCGTAGCACCTTTGGGATTACAGGCCTCGCTCTGGGCAAGTAGAACTGTCAATGTGATCAGCTGAAGACTCCAAGAGTGAACAGGCAAAAAACAACAACAACAACAACAAAAACTGCAAATTAGAAAACTACCTACTTGCCAAACAAAACATAACAATTACACCTTTGCATAAAATACAACGAGGAAGAAAAATCTATGTTATCAGTGATAATATGAAAAAAACCCAATTGGTGCTGCTGTAGCAGGCCGCCACTCAGCTCAGAGCCAGGAAAAAATAATATCTACATATCATACAATTTTATAATATTATGGATGCCACAGAGCATTTTTCGACCTTTCTACCACTGTTACTGTTAACAAAGATGTGTAATGTTGCCCCAGTGGATGTTTAGTACCAGGCCATTTCACTACATTTGTGTTTGAGGATAATCTAATGCAGAGTAAATCCAGTTACAAACAAAGGCCTTCTGGTATTTTACATTACCTTGCCTGCAGGAAAACAAGACGATCATGTGCAGTAAAGATGGGAAGCACATTTGTTACTTTGGTTTACAAGAACTGATTATATTTTATTTTAGTATTTTAAAGCAAAAAAAAAATAATCAGACAATGGGATTTTGGAAAAAAATCCCCCCAACTATATTAGCGAGAGAAAGCTAGAAATATGAACCCTGCTGGAAATTTCCGGAGGCAGAGTGAGCAGTCTGTTGCTTTGCAAAGCCGGAGAATCGTGCCTATGGGGGTAAACACGACCCCCTGGTACAAAAACTCTAAAGCTAAAAAAACAAAAAAGAAAAAAAATATTCTGAATAATAAGGAACAATGTAAGTAAAAACTCTCATCAAGAATTTATAACAAAAATGTATACAAAATGTTAAGAAACGCATTTGACTGCATATTGTTTTATAGTAAACTTGAATACATTTCCTCAATGAAATTTAAAATGTTGTAGAACAAAATTTCAGTGCTTCCTTCGATGAATCCACAGACTGGAAATGATACAGAGATCCAGTGGCTGCTGATATCCATTTCAGCCAATGCTTCACCCTTTTTACCTTCGGTACAATATGCTCAGCATGCCACTGCAAAAAATGAGCCACATGAGACATTATTTCTCACATCTGGCGTGCTAAAGCCCAGAGGCTTATAGTTGCTCTCTTGTCATTCTCTCACAACTCTGAGTGAGAACTAGATGTGCTCTCTGCTCTGATGCTCCCATCACCCACCATAGTATGTATACGCCAGTAAGACTGATCAATAATTACGCAGCTGACAGTGAATAAGAGGCTGTAAATGCACCATACAATTGTACGTGATAGTCAGAATTTACACATTTATACTTAAATGTAGAAATTTCCTAAACTGTATCACTTAGTAGATTTTTTATCTTAAATTAAAATACAGTTAGGCTGTCCTTTGAATGGGTAATAATAATGTTCTATTCATATATAGCCTGCCTCTTGGCATTAATTACTGTTCTCTGATGATTGTTCAAAAGATGTAGATCAGTACCAGTGACTAACGTGTTTCTTATTAGGCGCCATCTAAGTGACATGAATTTAAACATATCCCTTATCCAAAAGCTCTAATTTAATACGCCAGTGAATTATTTAAAAAAAATGATCAAATGTTTGAAATGAACTAAGACATTTTATTTGGTGTATTTCTTTCTCCTTCAGTCTTTCACCTCCACCTTATCTCTGTCCTTTATGTCATTTCTTTTTCAAAGCACCCTTCTCTTACTAATCACAGTAAAGTCACGAGTAGGAATGTAACCCGTGATTCGGATCGTCTTTTCTGATTCTTGCCCCTTAGTCTTTAAAATGCCTAAGATGAAACATGTTTATAGGGCTGACCTCTGAAAATCAATGCTTTGAAGCCTTACTCAGAGATCCTCTATTTGAGTCCAATCCTTTGAGCATTGATTTATCCACATGACATCATGCAGTGTTCTCATGGTCAACCAAAGAAAGAAGCCAATTCGCATGCGAAGTGATATTCTTGCTGCTGACTGACCCTTTCACTATAAAAAATATGGCCTTGTGAGTGATGTGAACAATACATACTCAACAGCAGCCTTAGCAGGTACACCGTTCCAACTTTATATGCATTTAGGGATATAGACGTGGTCAAGATGACCAGCTGAAGTTGAAGTTTAGGCATTAGAGGTTTAGGGGAAAAAAGTTGGGTTTGGGTTAGAACGCTCCATTTTGCAACATTGAAGGGAAAACTTTATCTACAATAAACTTTTCCAATATTTTCCTTGTTTGCTACGGTTATACATCCTCCGTCTCACTGCCTCTATTTCAAACCGTAAGACACGCCTGTTGAACTCTATTGAGCTGCTCTAATGCTGAATAATTACGCTGAAGGGAATTCCCACACCCAGTTGATTTTACATCTATACAAGAAACAAAATACAAAAACAATCTGTCACTGTGAAGGTAGCAGTTAACAGATGAAGTCGCGGCTTGTGGCGAAGCAGATCATGAGAACTATCTCCTGCTTCATCTCCCAACTTTTTTGATGCTGCCCAAGCATTCGCTCCTTTAAGACGATCCTTTGAACCAAAGCTGTTTCCGTGTGGAGGGATGGGCATTTTCTTTTCCTCTCTGTGCACGGCTGAAATTACTTTGCTTAAGAAGCTTTTATACATTGGTCTCTGGAGACGGAGAAACTGCAAATGCATGCCTGCTCTGTATCATTCATGAAGCTGTTGTGAATGATAATGTAATCATTGCTTTGCTCTATATGCTGCATTGTGTGCAACCAGAAACACTGCCTCACATAGAGAGAAAACGCCTTTAACAATGGGCTCGCCGAGTGTGATTCCCCCTTTGCAAACCTTGATAATGAGAAGAGGAAGTGTCGTTCTATTTATTGCTTTGTTCGTAGCTGTTTTGAGCAGTGACACATGACAGGCTTTTTCATATGAGGCACAATCTTGCACCCATGTTCGCAAATCTGATTCAGGGCACTGAACTCAATGCAAATGAGAATATGGTTTGTTTGTTATGTTTAATATGGGGGTCCAATAGTGTCTCCGAGTGTTAGTTACTGCTCTCTCAAGGGTGCAAGGAATGTTTTCCTTTCTTGGCAGGATGCTTGTTATCCAACATATAAATCTTTTTTATTACAAAGAGCAGAAAGTGCAAGGTGCAGAGCAAGCAACAATCTTTGATGCATATAACACAGAATGTAAGCCGGACATGGAGGTCATACCTCAGTGTAACATTTACAGTGGTACAGAAGGCACCTCAGATGCTATACTGCAAACTGAATCTTCACCTGTACCAGCTCAGTGGTACCTGAGTGCTGCTAACGTCTAAAAATACTGAGTATAAACCTTCAGAAATATTTCACTCCTCTCAGGTTCAAGTTCTACTTACCAACCTGTGTGCTTTGATTCTTGCTAAGTGGTTTCCCATTGTGGACACTGAAATTCAAGGCTGTAATGTGTCTGCAGGGATCACGCCAGCACAATTTGAAGGTCAGAATTTAAGCTCCCTACAACCCACTTGGGTGACCACAAGCACTGTGTGCAGAGATGGCAATGCAATATAAAAATCAGGTAGAGATGCCTTCCTACTGCTTTTCTGGTAAAAACTCTTCAAGTCCTAAAGTTGTTTTTCACATAACTGATTGATTAGGTTTTAAGCTTTATTGAAGAGTAACTCTTACAAAGCAGGCCTTAGTACATCATGTGAATGGTTAGTGGCACACGGTATGTGGTATGTTTTTCTTGAGCTGTTTCTTAAAGGTTTTGCAACATTTTGAATTTTAGTCTTTGTTTCAAACATTACACGTTATATCATATCATCTATTACTGTTAGTATCTACATATCAACATACAAAATTTTCCATTTATGGAAACATCTTGTATCAAAGAGACATGTCCAGCCTTTGTGATAGGTAAAAAAACCAAAAAAAAAACCAATGGCTTACTTGTACAGCATGATATGTTTAAAATGTAGATAGAGCTCTTCACATATGACTGTGGTCTGGCAACGTACATAACAGAAAGGCTGTTATTTAATTTTACCCAAGTAGTAGAAGGATGTGTGTCTATTTTAGTTCCATTGACAAGCTCTTTTGAAGAATTAAAATAAGTGTGTTCAGTCTGGCCAGATTATATTTGAATGCTTAGCAGTCACACTTTCTGGTGTTCCTAGCAGTCTTCCAGTTTCATCCCCTTTTTTTTTCAGTTTTTCTTTGCGTTCCTCATTGCTCTTTTCCTGCATGACATTTTTGTCTACCTGCATAGTTGACTTTGCTTGACTGGCCAGTTTCAGGATTACACTTTGCCTCCTTGTATCCTACATTTGAAACCTCCTCATCCCTGTGACTGTTACAAACACTGACCTGTTTGTAATTCATGCGCCACATAACTCAGATAGCATATACACAGTGTAGTGCACAGAAGTGTACTAACAGAAGAATTATATTTCAAATACTGGTGGCTGTTTGGGGTCAGTCTTTTAGTCACCTCACCAACCGTTGCTATGACAAATAGTTCCATTATTTGTTCCATGAACTGGTTGACTTGGATTGGCTGAGGCTGGAAGCTAGCCTAACCTAGCTAGCCTGGTCCAGTTCTGAGACTAGGGCCGTTTCTCAATTCTCAGGTACGCGAGTCCGTACTCGCCTTCTCGGCAAGTCCGGACTTTGTAAGTTCGCACGGGAGTCCGGACTTGCTGAGAACGCGAGAATGCAGCATGATCATTCTACAACTGGAACGGCAGTGTACTTGATGACATCACAGCTCCAGAGTTTTTACTGCCGTCCCCTCTTAATTTAACTGTAATTAATATGTTATGAAGCTTGACTTTAATCTCAGCCAAACTGATTTAATCGGGAACAAATAAAACACTGAAGTAAACCAAACATTAACATTTAGAAGTAATCTAAGTGACTTATATATCATGTTTAACCTGAGTAGCGAAAGACCGCGGGGGGGTTTGAAAACAATGCCACGCTCCTCCGCCATTGCCACGTTTGAGTTTTGGACGAAACGCATTCTGGGATATTTGGCTGTACCAAGTCTACACAAGTCAGCACCGATGCATGCTCGATAAAACGGGAGGAGCGAGACCACATCCGGGAATTTTTCGTGTTCTCGGCTTGATGCGTACTTTGAATTGGAACAGTACTTGGTCACCGATTGATGATGTATCAGAATTCCACGAGACCGCAAGTACACACAAGTACGCATATTGAGACACGGCCTAGGCCTATTTGCCTTTCAACTACATTCACTTCCTGGGGTCACAGTGTCGATAAGGCTGCAGGAAATAGATCCATTTTACCCTTTTGTATGGATTATATGAAGTAACATAAGTGAGTGTTGTAATTTTTGTGGATTCGTGTTACCTCTGGACAAAGCCAGGAAGCCATTTCCCATGGTTTAAAGCTAACTAGCCATTGGCTTAGCTTCCTATATACCATGCAGATAGAAGAGTTACATCTAACAACTCCCTTCAGACTTGTACAAAGCACCTGCTTTATTTAATGTAAAATGCATCACTGCGAGAACTGTGGTTATTTTGATGCATACATACATTTACATTTACTATCAGAAGACACAAAAGGCACAGGAGTAAAAAAAAAATAGCAGATGTGTTTAGAATCTATGTACAGTCGATTATAGTAGATGCTAATTAAAGTAAATCAGATTTCCCCACAACTTTAGATCCAAGCCATCCTGCCTGACTCCTATCTCTGCTCAATAAAGGACACAAAGGTGAACGGAATGACCAGAGACACTTATTAAGTTTGTGTTGTAAACATCCACTGTTGTAAAGGACAGACTCCTCTGTAGCAAGCTGGCCTGACAGGAGAGTGCAAAGGCAAACCTTCTTTTTAATAAATCAGAGCAGAAAATAAACCAAATTTGCATAACTGTCAGAGAGCAGCACGTTTGATGGTGCAGCCATGATCCTGTCTTTACTGACACAAACTGGTTATCTAAAGAAGCAAAAGCTCATGTATGTGCATTATTAAAATAGCTTTTCATCTTGTTGAAATGAAATAAATTTGTCCCTCTTGCCAGCAAGTGAGCTTAGGTCCCTCCCTCTTCCAGAAGCCAGAACATGTCTCTATTTGATATGTTCTGGCATCATTTTATCTCTTGAATGATAATGGGTTTACAGCGATACAAATAACACCCAGGGGAAATTAGTGGGCGGCGGTGGCTATCCGGGTGAAATGGAGCACGTGCGAGATTATTCTGATCTACTTCCTGCTGAAATGATGAGCGCCTTGAATGGGGGATGGCTGCCAATCAAAGCCACTCACATCAAAGTGCTGCACTCCCAGTGTAATTGGTGGACAAAGAGGAGAGAGGTATGTGCAATTTCTGTCATGCTCACAAATGGACATCCTGTCTGGCAGCAGAACTGCCTGCATACCACCAATTACCTGAGGCTGTGCATTGTCAGTGGGACTCCCAGTGATGAAACATGTGGGTTGGTCTCTGCTTGTAATGTTGCTGAGTTGCCATAATTGATCTCTGTGGGTTTACTGGTGACGACTCAACAACACTTTTAATTAGGCAATGGGAGACAAGTTTGACTCATACCACCAAAGTAGCCGTTTCAATCCAATTACTCCACCATTTACCACTGTGAAATTTTATTTGTGATGCAGAATGGTGACAAATTCCTTTCGTAACATCTTGCACTGAGGAGTGGCAGCCTATGTGGCAGCTCTCCTCAGTGCATTTGTTCTGTGTGCCGCTTTGCATTTGTCACTC
>VUQG01010383.1:12344-22638 GCA_015106755.1 Etia nguti | reverse complement strand
TTAAAAAAAAAAAAAAAAAATCTGTGTATTTTTGGAAATTTTTTGTTTATTTTTGCTATTGTTTTTTTTTAACTCTTCAAATGCTCGTCCTACAACAGATTTTTTTGTTTTTTAAATATTTCTTAGGCCGTGCCATTATGTAGACACCATGTAGCCATTCCTATAACCCATTAACTGTGTGGTTTAGTAATGGTCTAAGCTTGCAGGCTCTAACTATCTTTAACAGTAATTTTTTCCCCCCACTTTTTTATATACTACTAGGCAGATAAAAGTGGTTTTGGTTTATATTTTGATAATTTTCTACTTTCTACACTATTTAAATAAAGTTTAAATTCCTTCCAGAACAAGCTTTTACGCTATGTTTTATAAAAATCCTGTTGCCGGAGTTGTTGTATTGTATTGTATTGATGTTGTATTGATAAAACCAGAGCAATATTATGTACTTTACTTTTGCTTATGCTAATAAGCTAATGGGGTCTAGTGGAGTTTCTCTGAATTAGCCAAATTAAATAGCTTGTAGACTTCTAAAGTGAGTTTGTTGAGACAATTTGGGATGTTTTTTGTGCTGTGAAGGTAGCATACCATAGCAAAAACCTAATCCTCTCTTTGAAGTAATAAAACTAAAATTAAGAAGACACTATATTTAAAGCTTGTTAGTATATATATATATGTATAAGGTGGACTTCTAAAACTTTGCTGTTATGAAAGGAATCTTTGTTGAGTTGGTGTCTTTGTTTTTCTGTCTCCTTGGATTTCTGAGATATCTGGCTCAATCCTTCTGAAACCAGTATAGATGACTTGAAGTCAATGACTTACATTTTTTTGGGCATCTTTCCTTTTAGACTGTGACCCCAGACCTCCAGTTTATCATCATGTGCCAGTGTGGGGCAGTCCAGATGCAGGGGAGTCATACTTGACTCTGGCCTTAGAGGTGGCTCTGATGGGTATGGGTCAGCAGAGGATTATGCCCGAGGGACTGTACGCCCAGGATAAGGTAATAATTTAATATCACTTTAAAATCATAGAGAACATAGTAGAGTGAGGATTCTTGAATTGCTAGTGAACACCGAAATACACCTATGGCACACTTTATTGTATAAAGATTTGTGTTTTATTTGTGTAAGTTTGTAGATGTCACCATCAGTAAATCACTGTAATTTATGATTTGTTTAAAGTAAATGTCATGGAAGGAGAGGGAGAAGGTCGCAGCATTTGTGTTTCCTGAAAAACAAGCAGAAAGCCACAGTACTTAAGTTCGCTGTGATTTAGAATAAATCCATGGAACATTTCTTTGTGTAAATGCTAATCTGCTTTAGAGGGCTTAACACTGCTGCCACAGACCTTTCCTAATGTCACTGGAATTAGCTGTAGCCTCAATGTTTCAACCAAGAATTGCATTTAAAACCAGTCACATGCACACACAGACCTTTTACTAGATTTTTTTTTTCCGGTGAAATAAATTTCTATCATCTGTGCTGTAACAACGGATGTGAACAAATGCAAGTTTGTTTGAACTTAGTGGTCATTTAATGTCTTGAAGTCAAAATCCTTTCTCACAAAGGCATTCAAACTCTCTTGATCTTTTCTGTCATATCATTTTTCATGCTGGTGGGTCGATATATATATATATTTTTTTTCTTTCTTGCAATTCTTGAAAGTAGTTGAATTCCACTGAAAACAATTAATAGCTAAATGGCTACTTCAGAGCTGAAAATGGACTTGGAGTGAATGCTATTTGTGTCTTCAACATGTTGTAGGTGTGTCGTAATGAGGAGCAGATTGTTGCAAAGCTTCAGGAACTGGAGCTGGATGATCTATTGGTTCAGACCCTCCGGAAGCAGGCCCTACAGCTACTAGAAGGTACGGTGTCTGCAATAAATTATATTTATTTATTTTGTCCAGTATCAATAACATTCATCAGATATTGAAACCTGCACGGTTTTCAGTCCAGAATGTTAAAGGTTTTTGTTGTGACGGTTGTAAAGTGTGACTTCAATATTTATTCAGTGCGAATCACATTCAGGCAGTGGAGCCCATACCTAGCACAGTGGTTCTTTTGGCACCTTCTTGAGACGAAAGGTAAAGAATCTTTTGTTTTTCTCTTTGCTCCAGCTGGCCCATTCAGCGGTCTGGGTGAGGTCATCCACAGGGAAAGCGTTCCAATGCACACCTTCGCCAAGTACCTGTTCTCTGCCCTGCTGCCACATGACGCAGACCTGGCTTATAAAGTGGCTCTCCGCGCCATGAGGTCAGACTCCCCATTTACTGCAGCATCAAACAGTTATTGATTAAAAGTATTTTATGTTGTGTTTGTAAATGATGGTAATTTTGCCTTAACGCAGACAGGGCCACAGTAAAATGAATACGGGCCTCTATTTCTTGACATGGCTTTTTTAATCTGAATAGTATTCCAAATTAATAAAGAAGATATGACCTAATGATTACTTTGTGACAGTGCCCCATATAAAATAGTCAACTGGCTATTTAAGCGTAGCCTGCCGACAGTTGCTATGCATCTGCAATATGCTTTGCAACCCACCTCGGCACCTAATTTAATGCTGTATCTGACCTAATCAGTGTCATATGTGTTGTCACTGACACCAGCTTTGTTCTGTGTAGCTATAACTTCTTTAGAGGTTTTGGTGAACATTTAGGTTTAAAGTTGCAGTTTTTTGGAGGGCTGTAGTACTGGCTAAGTGGGTGTACACAAGTAATTGCTTTTGTGATGCTTTGGTAATCTGTCGTGGTAAATTCCCGTATGTCCCAGCACAAAGTTTGACATAAAATTCCTATGGTTGCACAGCATATGCTGCAGCTATAACTGAATCCATACTCAGATCCATATTTTAGTGTTACTCTTGGAATAAATAAAACATCAGGACAAAGTGCCATCTGTCTAAAACAGATCTTTTACTGCATGTGCCAGGCTGCCGGTTCTGGAGTCATCGGCGGGCTCCGGGGATGTCGGCCACCCTCATCACGGTATCTCCATAGTTCCGAGCAGATACCCACGCTGGTTCACACTGGGCCACCTGGAGTCACAGCAGTGTGAGCTGGCTTCAACCATGCTCACTGCTGCTAAAGGTAACGCCAGCATATCGGAAAATGTCCGCTCGGATGTTACTCAAACAGGCAAAGCTGGTTATTGAGGCGTTTCTCCATCAAGATCTTAGCTTGCATTGTGTTTTTTGCTTGCAGGCGACATGTTGAGATTGCGGACGGTGCTGGAGGCCATCCAGAAAAACATCCACTCCTCTTCCTTAATCTTCAAACTGGCCCAAGACGCCTTTAAGATAGCGACACCTGCAGAGAGCCCACCCGATATAACCCTGCTCAACGTGGCGCTGGAGCTAGGACTGCAGGTACCGTATGTGTGTGCGCGCGCTTTGGAGAGAGTGCAGTCGAAGTACGAGGGCAAGTCAGTAATTTTCACAGATCATTTCACCACAGCAAAGAAAATCAAATCAGAGCACCGATCGCCAGTCAAAACATGCAACGGTTTCCTTCACCTTGTAATTTTTTCCAGCCCTCTGCTGCCCCACTACAAATTAACAGCAAAAACATCACACAGAGTCTTACCGTTGTTGATGAGAAGAAACCACATAATTAAACCTTATGGGTCCCACAGTAAACACAGAAAAGTCCTCAGATCATCAGGCTGCAGTGTCGCTGTGGCTTCCCCCGTCTCTTTCTGCCGGTATTTAGAGTATCGGCTGAATTCCTGTCAGCAAAACTGCTAATAAAGTGCTCAAAATGGAAGGGTCACAAATCATCATCTGTGCAATTATGAGCATATTCTGGTTACATCTGTCATCAGAGGAGCCATGTGGTGCCATGCTAACAGCTAAATTATGAAAATCACACACTACGCAAATATGCTATGATTTCCAAACGCACGTATTCTATGAAAACTGCCGAGAGGGTATAGAAATGTGTAACGTTTCAATGGCGGGAACAGAGCGCATCATGTTCTCTATGTGCGTTTTGCAGGTGATGAGGATGACTCTGTCCACTCTGAACTGGAGGAGGAGAGAGATGGTTCGCTGGCTGGTAACCTGCGCCACTGAAGTCGGTATGTGCATCCATTTTTAAAGCGGGATTCATGCTCTAATTACAGCCTCCGTGCTGTGTTGTGATCTTCTCTTTGCTCTATGCAAGTTCAGCTTTACGGCTTCTTTTGAGCTGAAGTGTCTTGTTAGTCTAAACGAGGAGGGACGAACGGAATTTTCCCAAAAGAGATTTCCTCATTTGATCTTTTGAAGACGAGAGCGGCTGCATGACATGTTGCACCATCAGTTAAGAAGTCAAATTTATGCATCCATAATCTTTTTAAGAATAGAGCCTAAAATTATACCAAGTGTAAAGAAATGATTTAATGATTTTAGTAACTTTAGCAATTTGGGACGGTTATAGGTCGAGGTACACATGGCTTCATTTTCCAAATCCTCCTAACTGTCTGAAAAGCTGTGTATGAAGTGCTGCTCTGCTTTCTCTTTCCTTATTCCTTCAGCTCAGTGCATGGTGCTATACAGTCATTTGGTAGTGACCACCGGGCTGTACGCTGCTGTTCATGAGGCATTTGAGTGTACCATATAGGCTATAGCAGTGCTCGCTCTACATCTGGACAGCATTTCAAATGGTCGAGCTTGCTCCGGTGAATAGTGAGCATTTCTGGTCACAAGCACTGAATGGTCAATCTCTTTTTTCTCTCATCAGGTCTGCGGGCGCTGGTGAGCATCTTACAAAGCTGGTATACTCTGTTCACACCCACCGAAGCCACCAGCATCGTGGCGGCCACCGTCATGTCCCATAACACCATCCTGCGCCTCAGCCTCGACTACCCCCAGCGGGAGGAGCTTGCAAGCTGCGCAAGGACCTTGGCCCTGCAGTGTGCCATGAAGGACCCCCAGAACTGCGCCCTGTCCGCTCTGACGCTCTGCGAGAAGGACCACATTGCCTTCGAGACGGCCTACCAGATCGTGATCGACGCGGCGTCGACGGGCATGACCTACTCGCAGCTGTTTACCATTGCGAGGTACATGGAGCACAGAGGATACCCCCTGCGGTCGTTCAAGCTGGCCTCGCTGGCCATGACTCATCTCAACCTGGCCTACAACCAAGACACTCACCCAGCTATTAACGACGTGCTGTGGGCCTGCGCGCTCAGCCACTCGCTGGGGAAAAATGAGCTTGCGGCTATTATTCCGCTGGTGGTGAAGAGCGTGCACTGCGCCACGGTGTTGTCCGACATTCTACGGCGGTGCACTATGACTGCGCCGGGTCTCGCTGGAATTCCTGGGAGAAGGAACTCTGGGAAGCTGATGTCGACGGACAAGGCACCGCTGCGCCAGCTCCTGGACGCCACGATCTCGGCGTATATCAACACCACGCACTCTCGGCTGACGCACATCAGTCCGCGGCACTATGGGGAGTTCATAGAGTTCCTGAGCAAAGCGCGGGAGACTTTTCTGCTGGCACAGGACGGACACATTCAGTTCGCCCAGTTCATAGACAACCTGAAACAGATCTACAAGGGCAAGAAGAAACTGATGATGTTGGTCAGGGAGCGCTTCGGCTGACCTTACTGACCTTCTCTCAAAGAGACCCTCTTCTTGGGGGAAGCAGTTACACTTATGTGTTTCTAATTTAAGTTTTATTTCTTTTTATTTTCACGTATTTTGAGCCATTTGCTGACTGAGTTTTTATCCTGTTGTTCTGTTTCTTGAATGTGAACCAGGAAGTGTTCGCAGTACATTGCTCTACTTCATTAAGACTGCAAAAGGGGGGGAAAGGTTTGAAATGTCAAGTAAGCAACTAGAAAAACAAAGCATTTTGCCCTCCGACTAATGTTCAATTTAATGTTTAAAAAAAGGAAAAAAGTCAAAAGAATGTGATTGCAAAAGCAAAACAAACTTTAGTCTTGTGGGGGCACATGATGATATGAAAACCAAATGATTTAGCTGTATGTACTGTTGAGCCTGAAGATGCTTTCAGCTGGGGTTAAGAAGAAGGAGAGGTTTTCAGAGTGGAAGAAGCATGTTATTCCAAAAAAAAAAAAATCCACTGAGGTCAAAAACACGCGTAGTGTTATCGTCATACCTCGACTGTACTGTCAGCTTTAACTTCTTGATCAGAAATGGCCTCTTTGTTTCATTCAGGGCATTTTAGAGTAGAGAGGGCAGAATACAGAACTCCCCATGTGGTCTCTCTGTGGGGGAAGTCGGTACCTGCAGATTTAAAAACCTTCACCTGCTGGTTTCTGAAAAATATCTAAAATAGGAAGTTCAACGATGCTTCACAGGGTTTGTGTTTTTAAATCCAGACGTCTGACGGCGACGTTCAGGCTGCTGCTTTAGCTAAGGTAGGGTAGTCGAGTCTCCATGTACACATCTATATATAAATACAGTATATCTGTTATGCCCTCCTATAAGCTTATTTACAGTGACAAAATACAACTGTGAGAACCGGTGGAGTCTCATCCACTGCACTGCTCTTCAGCTATTTGTGGCCAAAACCTTTTAAACGTGCAAGACTCCAGCACCCACTTTTCCATCACTACATTGAGATTTAGTCAGCAGGCAATATAAATCAAGCCTCTGCTTCGTTTTTGTCACTGAAAAACAAGTTCACTTTCTGGTGTTGTGCAAAGAAGCGTTGGAACCTGTTGGGGCCTTGTTGATTTCACTGACTGTTAGTTCTGCGTGTCGCTGAAGTCCCTTTTCCATCACAAGAACTGGAAATCAGATGCGTTACCTCAAAGGAATGCATCCTCAGTTGGCTCATGATGCTGGCTCGGTAATCATTAAAGCCGCAGAATGAAGTTTGAGTTCTGTGGTCATGTCTTAACCAACATAAAGTGCATTTCCAGTAGATGTCGCCATGCTAGTTTTACTAAGTTGGGCCTAGAAACATCCGCAAACGTTTCCTTTGGCATCATGTCTCACTGTGAAATTTGGCTTAGCAATTGGTTTTTAATTTAGGCACCAGAACCCCCACTTGTTTAGGTTTAGGTGAACGTCGTGGTTTGGGCTCAGATACCCCCACTAACAACGCATTCCACTTTGAAACAAAATACTAAAGGCAGAGACACCAAAGGTTCTATACAGAACGTACCGGGAGTAAGACAGCGCGTAGTGACATGTTGTAGTAAGAAAACGTCTCACATTATTCATTAATTAATATACAGTTTAATTTATGCATACAGGAAATGTGACATGCCTGCAATGACACAGAGTCGCCAGAGTGTCACTTTATCAGAAGCTGGCAATGTTATTTATGACAAATTTGAAAGGGACTTTAAATGGGGTTTGAAAAATAATGAAAATTCTATTAAATACAAGTGGGTGGGCGGATCCATCCGTCCATCCATGCCTTTTCATAACAACTTGTCCAGTTCAGGTTTGCAGGGTTGCTTGAGCATATCCCTGCTGTCGTGAGTGATAGATGGGGCACACCCTGCGCAGGTCGCACTCAAATTCACACTAACTGCTATTTCAGAATGACCAATTAATGTCTTTGGACTGTGGGAGGAAGCCACACCACCCAGAGAGAACCCAAGCTGAAACAGGGAACACATATAATTTGTTAATGTCAATGTGCTGTTAGCTTATTATTGCTGCTTGGTGATAAAAAGATTTTAATAATTGTATAACATTTTATGATTATATATAATATTTTAACCAGATGTGACCCTCTTTGGATGGGAGCAGGGAGTTGCTTATGCTAGCGCTGGCTAGCTAACTTGGTTTAGCGGCATCTTTTAGTCCAAGCAGAATTTTTATTAGTCATTAGTTAGCTTTGTTTTTACCTTACTCTGCTGGTCCCACATGGACAAAAATATTAAAGGTATTCGAGTAGTGTGTTCAGAACCACTGAAATCCTAAATAAACAAAATAAAAAAGACATAAATGTAAAATGTTAAATATCAGGTGAACAGCAGTAAACAGATTAGCCCCTGTCATGTTTCCTTCAGTTTCTCAGTCTTGTGATGGAAAAGACGCAAAGTCACCTGTGAAAGCTGCTGGTTGTGATCATCATGGACAGTGAAGATGAGTCCTCCTTGACTCTCTCACAGGGCTGCAGTGCAAACTCAAAGACTACAGTTTACTTGATGACTTCATGGTATGTATTTGAGACCACATATCTTGGCACAGGAAGCCGTTTTCTCTTTATGGGGGATCTCCACGCTCCCTTTTTCTTACCCAGTGGCAAAGTGTTTTTGATAACGGCAGTAATGCAGTACAGAAAGAGCTTGAATCTTTTACTGGTCGGACTTAATGTCATCGTTTAAAGCACTTCACACGAATACCTCTTCGGTGCGTTCCTGCCTGCTTCAGCATTTATTTATTGGTAGAACACTTTTTGAATGGAGGAACATTTTCCTGTCTGCTTTTACATTCCACAAGAGCTACCTTCACCCAAAACCTGGGTAGTCAGTCACAACTCTGGGCCTTTACTTTCTTTCTCTCTCTCTTTTTTTTTTTTGGGGGGGGGTTTGTTTTGTTTTTTTGGATCTGAAGAAATGCAGATAGAAGAATGGGAATGAAAAAAGGAAAACTGAGCAAAAAGAAGAGAGGCTAAACTCAGTTCTCAGGGACACCACTTAAAGAAACAAAACAAAAAGTAGTAGCATTTAAGATATTGTAAATACTAAAGTGTCAATTCAGAAAATTGTAAAGTTATAATTATTTATGATAAGTATGTTATGGTTTTGTTCTTTGTTTTTATGATTTTGTCGGGGTGTACTTGAATTGTTTTGGACAGGGGTGTTTGACAGCAATGTTTTTTCTTTTTTTTGTAAGAGCAAAGACTTCAAGGCATTTCTCAGGTGCTCCTGTGTACATTTCTTTCAGTTTTTGTTTTTTGGCTTTTTTCTTTTTTCCAATAATAACTATTATTATTTGTATTTTATAGATTTTGGGGGGGGGCAAAAGTGAGCATGTTATTTGAAGTTGAGTAAAGTGAGGAAGGCATTCATTTGTAAACGGATTCTTACTAAACCTGACTATGCAGAACCACTTCGATGGTGTTGTCCCCTCTTAAATATACCCCCATAAAACTGAGTGTAGAGACCCAGTGGGTTGAACCACTATTAATGAGGACGGGGGTGTTGCGGACAAAAAGGAGACCCATCGTGCTTGTATTCGGACAGTGCACAGTGGCCGGCCTGTTTCCGCTGCAACGTTTAGAGGAGACAAAAAAGCGAAAGACGGTGGAAAATGCCTTTCTGGTCGATCAATGTACAAAAGTTGTTAATTTTTTATTTGTTTTGTTTGTTTGTTGGTTTTCTTTAATCAGGACTAAAGCCTTCAGTGTCTTCTCAGAGGTGTCGTATTGTGCGGCAACACTGTGGTGAGACGAAACGATACACAAATGTCTAGAAACGGCAACTGTATGATCAAAAAAGAGACGGCCTGTGGATGACCTCGTGCTCATTCCTTTTAACTTTTTTTAAATTTTTTTTATTGCTTTCTCAGCTCCTTTTCACCTCATTAAACTGGCTGAGTTCAGGTCTTCTATAGTTCTGTTTTCCCCTGATGTTCTTGAACACCTCGATCCCTCTCGCACAGGGAGGACGTCGGATTTAAAGCCAGTTGCTTTCACTTCCTCGACTATCCTGAAACGTTGACATCAGTGCGCTACAGTAGCTTCGAGGAACGAAATAAAGCTGCGAGGTTTCTACATAATGAGGATAATGAAAGGATAAATTGATTTCTTGGATAATATATTAGGAAAATAATTTTGCCGGGGAGCTCCAGTCAGCTGCCTTTATGTGATGCATTCACTGACAGCATTACAACAAAGTTTTTGTTGCTTTTCTTTTCCTTCTTTATTAACTAAATCAGCCAGTTCCTGGGCGTTTTTCTTTGTTGTCCCCGTCTGTCTTTGGTTTGTAGGAGAGTACTGTTTGCTGGTAGAGATCTAGTTCACCTACTGTTTTCCCAGTTTTTGTTTTTGAATTCTTTCCAACTTAAGGGATATTTGAAAGTGTTTGTTGCCTCTTTGTGCTACTGATTATGAAAAGGTATCTCCAGTATTTGTTGCCACAGAAGTATCATAGCTTATCATCAACACCTTTTTTTTTTTTTTGTAATTTTTTTTTTTTTTTTTTTCGACTTTTTTTTTTTTTTTTTTTAAATTTAGATTTTTTTTTTTTTTTTTTTTTTTTTCTTAGTTTTTTTTTTTTTTATACCTTTATAACCTTTATTTCCAAGCATCTCTTTCTTCTAGAGTGTTCTGGGCAACCCAGGCAGCATTAACTTAAGATATTTTTGTGATGGCAGGAGAAACTGGA
>VUQG01010382.1:18769-47386 GCA_015106755.1 Etia nguti | reverse complement strand
TAGAGGTTTCTGAACTATAAAGCTTCTGTTTTTCAATAGCCAATTAATATTACAAGATAAGGCAAAGAAGGGTTCAAAAGGCTAATTGTGTGTCTTTCTGTGAATTTTTCCATTTACGAGCACCTTGATTTTACGATGTAAGAACTGCAGTACTAAAAGAAAACCTCAAATTCAACGTACTGCAAACCTACACACAGAAAAACAGTTTTATCTTTCCCCATTTATGTTGTTGTTGTTGTTGTTATTATTATCATTGTTATTATCATTATTATTAGTAGTAATATGGTTAATTTTCACATGTCGATTATTTAATATCATTACTCATTAAAAGTTTCCTTTAGCTGTTATTTTTGTCCTGTCATTAGCTGGTTGTAGTTTTTTATCTAAAAATGTATTTAAAAAAACCACCACCCCCCCCCGCAAAAAAAAAACAAAAAAACAAAAAACAGGGTGACTGGCTTGCAGAGGAAATCCAGCAAAAACCTAGAGCAAAAAGTCATGAACTCAAGCTAGGCAGTCAAAACTCTATTCTCTGTCAGTATTGGCTAACTGTTTTGACAGGTCGCATGTGTTTCCTCCTTTACATGTAAAAAGCTTGGTACACTTGAAATGAGCACACTCAGCATTTGCTGCAGTTAAGCATAATCACTCTTAAACAGCCCTCATGCAAACTCTCAAAGAGAGAGATCTTGTTTGCGAACAGGAAACAGATTATGCATCATTGACAAATTTGCAAATCAGAAACAAAAATGTGCAAGATTAGATTCATGAAACAGTAATAAATATGAATTCTATACTGTAATTTCTCCAGTGTCAGGGCTAGAACCAGAAATCTTTTTAATACTCCATGATGAGAGGGTCAAAGACCCAGCCACTGGAGAGAGATCAATCAAACTTTTTTACAGCTCTGACTGACCGATTCACACCACTTTTAAATTAATAGGATTTATTTCTCTGTCTGAGGAAGACACTGGGCACAGTGTGTGAACACACAAACACACAGGAAGAGCCAATCCAAACAGTGGATTTAAATCCTGCTGTTAAGCACCAGTTCTAACACCACCATGTCGCCTTGACATAAAAAGGAAACCTGCTTAAACAACCCTTCAATATCTTCACAAAGTAAATGAATGCAAAAAAACATCCCAACAACAATTGGCCCAAGACATAAAATTAAAAAATTATTATATTTACATTGTTCACTTAATTCATTTGCAGTCCTTTACAGTTAATGGACTCACCAGTCAATCATGATTTTAAAAAAACAAAAACAAACTTAAACTTTAGTGACTTATCCTTAAAAAAGGTTTAAAAAGAAAATTTCTACCTTTGGAATGACTTCTACCAGCATCTTTCCAGTTGCAGAAATAAATTGCTTTCTTTTTCTTGGCCCAAAAAGTTGATTCTGTCTATCTGGACTTTTAGTGTTTTCAGTGGAAGAAATGTCTCCAGTCTCAGCTGACTGCAGGTTTCCCCAACCTTATAAACAGTACATTTGCATAATGACTGAAACTAGCAACACTGACGAACAATGGGCTGTGAGGTCAGTTTCTGGATTATTTATATGGAAATTGTCATTACCATGAGTACCAGTTACACAGAGTTGGGGAACGGCTGCAATCACAGCATTGTAAGATGGTGAAAGATGTATCCTTAGGCCCCCCTACTCAATTTAGGGATGGTAAATCGCCTCCCCGCTCAAACCAGCAGTGCTGAGAGTGGTCCTTTTTTTGAGTTTGGGGTCATCCTGTAATCTCTTACGAACGACCTCAACTGCTTTAGTGGCTGGAACACAGGTGAAGAGAGAGTAACATCATACGAGACCATTGTTTCATCTGCCTCCATAGTAACATTTCTCACAAAGTGTTCTGGATGTGGTGTTTAGAGCTGCCTACCAACGGGTTGAGGATCGTAGCCAGAAACTTTGAGATGTTATAGGTGACCGAGTTGATCATACAGATTTACAGTTACAGATTTGTCTTAAAGGTACACCCCGTTTATGTATGTTCGATCATGATCAGTGGTAGTTGATCAATGGTCAAGCAAACTTCCATATTAATGATCAAGAAACTGACCTCACAGCGTATTGTTTGTCAGTGGTGCTAGTTTCAGTCATTATGCAAGTCTACAGTTCATTAAGTTGGGGAAACTTGGACTCAGCTGCGACTGAAGAAGTCCCTCAGATGAAAACGCTACGGCCAGATGAACAAAAATCAACTTTCTGGGATTTCTTTACCTGGACTATTGAGCATCAAGACTTCTTTTTATTTGGTTTTCGTTGGTTGTTTTCCTGCTAGTTCAGCTGCTGATGTTCGGTGTAACCAACACAGAACAACACTGAGTTACCAAATTAATCTGTCCCATAGATTAGCCCATTTCCACTGATACCCAATCCAACCTTCAGAGTTAGGATCAAATCGATCTACAAACCAGTCAGATAGATGTATCCCTACCTAGATAACAAAGGGACTACTCGAGAGGCTACAGTGTAACTAGGTAATGCTTGGACTGCGTACAAGAAACCTACAACCTAACACTGCATAGATACAGTGCTTGCTACTATTCAAGAGTAACAGGGCTCTGATAACCATCACCAGGAACACAATGCAGCTGTGAAGGCAAAGTCCAAGGCCACTGCAGAAGCCACATCAAGGGAGGCATTACCTGTACTAACAGAGTGCACTGTCCACAATGCTGTTTATGGTTCACAGCCATCATTGTTCAGTCTCAAAAGGTAAGGGACCATCAACCACCTCATATACAAGATGGAATAATTTATGAAATTCCACTGATAAAAATTAAAAACAACAATGATTTAAACTGGGTTCCATGACTGCCATTTAAAGAAAAGAAAAAAGTCCTCGAAACCCTTTTCTGATCACATTCGTGTGTATCTGCAATGCTTGAGTTTCCCCACTGTATCAAAATGGCAACAATTTAACTCAAATTTAATTCTGAAAAAGAGAACAAGGTCACAAAGTAGCATAGCAACAAAGAGAGGAAGAAGGGCAGCACGGTACAGTCATACCGTCAGTTTCCCCTGACAGTATGACTGAGGGTCACGCAGACAACCCTGTGGATGGTGAAAGCCACAACAAGGATGCTCTTGGTTATGTCCAAGTCTGAAGCACCACATTTGGACTTGAACAGGGCAAACTCTTCCACTGAAAGCTGCTACCCATGCACAAGTTTGAGAGGTACTACAACAGAGCAATATCAGCTGGGAGTGGTGCACAGGTACATGAGAAAATGAGCAAGGAGGTTGAAAATCAGCCAAATTTAAAGCAGGTTAGGCCAATTTTTTAATTCATGATGTCTCACCTAGTACAAACATGATGTCAAGCTGTATGCCAAGAGTGAACAAGACATCCACTCATTGATCCATTTCACCAGGATCAATGGCTAGAAGATTGGAATGTCATTCAAACTGGATATATCCAGTGGATAGTGGCAAAGAGAGGGAAGATGATAAGAGCTCCAAATAGACGAGCTGCAGCTGGCCAACCACACATAGTGATGTTTGGAAAACAGCAGAAGACTAGATGAATAGGGAAAATCCACAAGACAACATCAGCAAAGAGGAACATAGACAAGGCTGCAATAACAGGGGCACAAGTGGAATATCAGAGCTTGAGGGGGGGAAAAACAAACATAAGAAATACCTCTCACATGGTGGTATAATTTTAAAAAGGTCACAAAATCAATGAACGACTCTAAAATATACTTAAATCATCTTATCAGTGTGCCTCACCATTGAACTTGCTTAAAATCTTAATGATGTAGAAGGTAAGGCTGATTCTGCTGTTCTATATTCTTGAAGACTGAATGAGTTAAATATCAGTGTTTTATGGTTGCAGAGATAAGACGCCATATTTCGCTGTTTGTTAGACTTAAAGCTGCTTGTTTGCATGTGTTTTGGCACCAATGACAGTACTTGCTTTGCTTGTGTTGTTCAGCATGTGCTTCATCCATTTATAATGAGTTCTGCTGAAAACTAAGGAAGCCAGTGCAATTCTATCCACACATATAATAATGTCCTTCCCCCCCCTAGCCTAAATCATGTCTTACAATGACAGTACAGTTAGTTGTTATGACTCATTTAGTTGAAACAATTATTATTGTTAATCATACACACTTGTCAGGACTGAAGCCAAACCATATTACTGAGTGTTTTTAAGACGAAGTCTTGTACCTCACTCTTTAAGTTGGCCATCCGCTTGCCTTGTTTTTAACTCCGGTGCATAACAAGTGACTAAAATAAGAAATACAGTTCTTATATAAAGTAAACTGTCACGACAGGTCACCTGTGAGGGAAAACATTAGCAAAAAAGTTTTATATTTCCACATCTTACCTTTAGTAAAACGATTTACTGACGCCGCCCTCACCTTTCCATCGTCCTTAACAGTTTTCATAATGTTCCCGGTCTCCAGAAAATGTCGAGAATATCTTCTTTTCTTCTTCCTCTTCTTTTTTTTTTTTTTAAATAAAGAAACCGAGCAATAACGAAAGATTTGACTTTGTTTTCTCCGGTCGCTACATTTAAAGAACTAGAGAAAGTGTCATCAATTAATTAACGGTGCTCGTCAGGTGCTGATGACCGCACGCGCCCGCCGAGTGCCTGAACACCGGCCCCGCCCACCGCGCGCGCTGCGGTGCGGACTGTCACATAACAGTATCCAGAGCGGGAACAAGCTGACTGGCTACAGTGTTCCAATTTACTGGAACCAGTCATTGAATGCGAAACCTGCTGCCCCCTGATACACTGCAGATTACACAGCAGAAAAGTGACAACTGCATGATGTAAAACCTCTTATCATTTTTACTGACTGACAGTTTGTTTGTTTTTTAACTAACTTATAAATAGAAAATGAGGGGCGGGAGGGGGGACGTACTGAATATTATCAGCATTTTTGTATCACAAACAGTCTAATTATGTATTATTTTATATTTAAAAATAGCAAGCCAGAGAGCAGAAATACAGAAAACTTCCTCGAAAATTATCTGCTTTGTAAAAGAGTAGGTAATGATTGCTTACTTACTGTCTCTTATTACTCCTACTATATAGTAAAATTTTATTCATATAGCACCAAAGCACAGCCACAATTTGTTTCCAACTCGACTTTATTACAACAAAATTGGAATACATAACTGACCCGTTATTAATATTATTTTTAGAAGCCAGCTGTCCAGATTATGTGGTTTTTACACCACATTCACCAGCTGTTAAAATGCAGAATTGCTATCAGCTGAGTACTCTGAGTTCTTAGCTGCGGCTGGTAAGTTAGGTTCTCTGCAAAGTTTTTTAATTATTTCCTGTCAAGACCCCTCAGGTAGATGTGCTATATAAAGCACTTATTAGAACACATTCACAAAGGTGAACAAACCAGAGACCCTACGTGATCAAGCGTTTGTTTGAACGTCATAATACACCCTTTCTTGGGTTTGCAATAGACACTAAAGCCCCAAGTTAGAAATTGTTTTTGTCATAATGGACTCAGGTTGTCATTCCGGCTGCCGCATCACCACAGCCTTGCCACAGCTATGACTAAATCGGTCTTTTAGAGTCTAAAAATAGCATAAAAGAGAGGTCTCTTGTCCACGTGGGATTTATAGCAACTGATTTTTGTCTTCACCCCCTGCGGGGTGCATCACTCTCACTCGTTCTTGATCTTCTGAAACAGAACACGTGTCGAAAGCTACATGTGGAATAACTAGAAAGACAACTGAGCAACTGAGATAACTGAGCACATTGCCAGTCACGGCAATGTGCTCAGTTATAGAATTGATTATTGAGGGCTTCCGCAGTTTCTTAGATCACGTAACAGCAAAGGCTAACATTTGTTTGATATGTTTGAAGAATACAAACCCAGTCAGTCCCTTAGATCTCATCGTAACAGCTTTTTTTTTGCCCCCAGTCATAACTGAGCTGCACACACACCCACGACCCCCCAATGCGGTACCATAACTTTCAAGTCAAATTTGTGTTTTTTTTTTATTCCCCTGCTTTTGTGTTATTTGATCCACTACATTTCTTATGGCGTTTACTTCTCCATGTATGTGTGTGGGGTTTTTTTTGTTATAATTTCAAATTTCAGTATTATCACAGAGACCATTTGGGGCTTTCAAAGTTCTGTGTAGTGGAAACTGTCATTGATCTTAAAACAGTACCTACAGGGAGGTCTGTATCAGCCCGAATAAAGTTTTAGATGTTAATTAATGCCCATTTGGACTGAAAGCACACAGATTATTACACTGCAAAAGAATCACACACAAACCTTGTGCACCCAAAAGAGAGTGGGATACATCTCTTCTTTTCCAGCCTGTGGTGATTTCCTTCATTTCTCTGCCGCGTCAAACATCTCTCCCACCAGTGCGCCTCACCTCTCTCTGAGGTGGAGAGAAACCCCCACCGCACCCAATCCCGCTCCTCCACTCTCCCTAATAAGCCAGGAAGAGATTCCTTGGCAGACAGCTGTTCCAGATGGCATTATTACTCTGCACTTTCCCAGTCATCTGGCCCGGGATCCAGCACTGGCAGAGGTGGCGGTCCCTTTGCTGTGCCCGCGCATCAATATCAACACCAACATATGGCAGTGTTATATAACACTGTATGTGCTGGGTGATATGTTTCTGTGATAATCCAACAAGTTCTCTTTCTTTCTTTCTTTTTATTTCTGTGGCGGGTTCAATCGCCGTTCAAGGACCACTTCCCTTTTCTGCAGTGTTTATGTACACAGACGAAACGCACTGAAGATGACAGAGTGTTGTGTTGAAAGTAAAAGGTGAGAAAACCTCGATGCTCTCAGCTCCCTTGGCATGAAAACAGCCTGAAGCCTATACTTGAAAAGCACAAAATTGGTTTAGCTCAAAAGTTCAAAGAGTCCATGATGTATATACCAGATGATACGCGGACTGCGCTTTTATTAAAACGCATGGCAGGCTGACTCTTGCTGCTGCATCCTTTTCTTTAGTTCAATTTACCCCTTCACTCATCTTTATCTCCACCATGTTTTTGATAGTGTTTGGGTGTGTGCGTGCCATTGAACACGATAGCTCGAAAAGTTTTGAATTAATTCTCATAAAACTTTGTAGGGGTGTAGAGCAGGGTCATGTTAACAACCCATTAACATTTGGCTCACATCTACCAAGGTCAACTTAATGATTAATAGGTCAAAAATATACAAAAACCTTTAATTGAAACTATGATTCTTACAGTGTGGTGAGTATTGTCAACATATAGAGAGTACCATATAAAGATTCAAAATATCATGTCACATTTGACCTTTGACCTCTGCGTAAGAGTCAATAGGTTGATCTGAAGGTCAAAGTGATAATAATCCCATAAAGAGCTATTTAAAAATGCATTTTTATATTTCTTACTGCCATTGTTTGTATTGAAAACATATTGGGAAATAGTGATATTGTTCCCTATATCCCAATACTGGGATTCTAAAGAGCACAGTACTTTGGACCTCTGACCTCAAGGTCATATCGCCTCAAATTGTTATAGAAAGTCTTTTATCTATAAAACTGTGCTTAATATTCTATTGCCTTTGTTTGTATTAGCAACATTAAGGAAATTATATATGAGGATTTAAAAAATCACATTATAGTTTGCATCCAAATATCAGGTCACATTTGATTTCTGGCCTTTACTTTTACATTTCACATCTGCCAAATAGGTCAAATATATATAAATAAGTTCACAGAGCAAATTCCAAAAAACTGCACTACAAACATCTAAATGGGCATTTAAAAATAAATAAATATACACAAAATACAAATACTATTCCTGTAAAAGTAAATACTGCGCATAAATTCAGCTGCCTTGGCTGACTGTTGCACTCTCATTGTTTCTTGCCTCTTGTGCAGAAAAGTTTTGTTACACTAATGACTTTCTGGTTTTCCCACATCAATTGCACACATATTTTTTTAATGTAGTAATTTTTTTTTTCTTTCATTTTTTTTTTTTTTTTTTTTTTTTTTTTTTTTTTTTTTTTTTTTTTTTTTTTTTTTTTTTTTTTTTTTTTTTTTGGTGGGGGGGTCTTAGTCTTCTTTTGGGGAGCAAAGCCACTAAAAACATATGTAAGACTTGCTGGAAGCTGGATGATGGCAGGAGGACAGCTGTGACTGTGCTTCTGTTTCCTGATCAGAATAGTCAAATACTCATGTACACCCATATTTCTTGAATTTGACCCTTTATCTGTTCATAGCTGTTCATATCTCATCCACATGTGATCCAGAGGACAAGAGTGTTCAAAGGGAACAACCGTATATGTAGATGCATGCTAGGGATGCACTAATCCAGTTCTGTCCAGTTATGTTCAAGTTCCAATAAGAGTGTTAAATTAATAAGCTTAATATTGCTGACTCTGAGACTGGAAATCATTGTTTTCATATTTAAAGTAGCATCAGACAGTAAATATTCTTTCCTGACTCTGTAAAATAAAATCTAGCTATTGCATACATGTAAGAGTATAAGTTATGGGTTTGGTATCTATTAGTAAAATAATAAACTACAAGATTTATAAATAAAAAATCTGTTAGCATTATTTGTTGCATTTATGATTGCTAATGTATTTAGGTTACTTTATAATGTTTATTTATTTATTTTTTGCCACAACAGTATCATAAAGGTAAGGTGGACGTCCTTGCTGTGTTGAGATGGGGGACTTTTTGAAATTAGGAAATTAGCCAATCTGTCGTTCCCAACTTCAAACCTGACTTTTCTGGGTGGGATTTGCATAAGCAGCGGCCAAAAGTTTTTTAATGTAAATTTTTTATTCATCATAGTTATTCTTCACTGCTTGTTCTTCCCTCAGGTATCGAAGGACGTGACGTTGGGGAAAGAACAGCGACGACTTCTCAAATTCAGTGTCCCAGCATCTCCGTTGGGCCTGGTGGAGCTCACAGATGTTCCCATTGGTAAATTGACCATTGCTGAGGCCCTGAAGGCAATGGGCAGCCACCAGCACCAGCCTCAGACATGGAGCCCCGAAAAGATCGCACAAGAGTATTCTCTGGACTTGAAAGAAACAAAAGCTCTTCTAGAGTTCTTTGTCCCCTTCAAGGTTGAGATCATACCACCCAAGACTAAAAAGGCCAAGCAGATAAAGGCTTCATAGGACTAGAGTCTCTGTCGTCTCAGTGGCAAATGACAGCATATTTAATTTATGTATTTCAGTGTTTGTCACTGGAAGAATGAGCTGATTGAAAGCTTGGACTTTACATATTGCTGACATGTAGATGAGATCATAGGAAATTTCATGGGACATAGTGTGAGAGACAAAACACCCCCACAATAAACATGAGAATAATTCTAGATATTTAATCTGTTTTGCAATCCTATTGGTTAGTTCTCTGATGAAAATAAAACAGAATCTAAAACTGAGTGATGTCAATATGCAGGTGGAGAACATCAAAAGGAGTCGTTCAGCAGTTTGGAAACACTTACTTTACATTTACATTTACTAGATTTTCTTCCAAGAGTGACATTCAGATGGACAGGCTCATATTTGTGTGATATGAGAGTCAGGATGTGATTAGCCTAGTTTAGCATAAAGACATTAAGTAAATGGAAATGGCTAGCACAGTTAGCGCTGGTATTCCCACAACTTGCATAACTATAAGTCCCCTGGGAATCTCACTCAGAAAGCCTGATCCAAAGTTACAGTTACCAGGAGGAACTTATCTAATTATCTACACTAGCATCACTTCCTGCGACCTGGGGGGTGCACCACAAAACAAGTTTGACGTAACCAAGCTTAGTTTTTTTAGTTGCCTTGACAAAACCAAGAACTTCCTTCAGGGATCATTGCTGTTTTGTGTGTGGTTATCAGCTTTCTTTGTTAATCCAGTTTTTATGTTTTCTTTTTTTCTCCTTGTGTCATCATCAGTCAGTATTGAAGTTCATTTTATTATACAGTTTTACAGTTACCTACTTCTAATCTACAGCTGAACTTGTTAAGATATATAGAACTCATCTCCGGGGCAGAAAATACATGTCACTTTTACAGAAAATTAGTAATTCTGAGACATTTGTTAACATGAATACTGAACATCATTGAAAACATAGACGTTAGCCTTAACATACTTCATTATCAAAACTGGGTGTAGCCAACTGTGATGTTGCCAGTTGTTAGTGAAGTTGTGTTTGGAAGCCTTGAATATTTTAACGAACACCATCTTTATGTTTTGAAATGCATACTTATTGAGTGAGGGGTGGATTTGTATGTAAGTCAAACATGAACTAAAGTCTAATGTTCTTAGTAACAAAGTGACCATAATTTATGAGGTCATAGGTCAAGGGAGCTAAAAAGTCATTTTCTCATATTTTTCTAATTAGATACAGAATTTGTTTTTGAGTTCTGCTTCCATCTTTTATATACAGTCTTTGGAGGCATTGAACTAAATTGCAAATCTAAATGCAGGTCAGTAGTAGGTGAAAATACAAAAGGTCATGGGTCAGGTTTTATTTTTCAACAATGCAGATCACATGATGAAACTGTGCAAATTAAGTTCTATTATTGTTTTAAGCTAATGGCTAACTCCGCCTCTATACTCATTAGAGCAAACATGCATACAATTCACTATCTGTGGTAATAAATACATATTTCCATTTTAGACCTGTTTAAGTTTTTGAATCGAGTTCACATGATGAGTCAAATGTAGCTCTAGTTTGTCCTTTTCCAGAGTTATTATCCAATAATGAAAGACATAGTCTGGGAATGAAAGTGGTCGTTCTTCTAATACTTTTACTTGTAGTAGTTAAAGACCTGTTTGCTGATACTGTGCTTGTATACAGGCTTGTATGATGAGATTAATTCCTCTGTACAAACCACACACAAAAGGCAACAAACGGCAACAATCTGTTTCCAAGTTGTTCAAATATTCTTTTAAAGAGGTCAGACAGTGTTATGTCTAAAACACAGCTGTTTATTACTACATATGAACTCACTGACATTTGTCCTGTTGACTTTCTTGTTTTTTTTGACTCCATCCAACCCGTCCACGAGTGTCACTGTAGATCTGGATTACTCAGCATTCCAGGTAAGACAGTGATGCTCGGAAATGTTGTTTTGCTGACAAAGGAGATGAGTGTTGTCTAACACATGGGTCCAAAGTTCTATGGATGGGGCTGTTTTTAATGCATTTTAATGTAGAAGTCAAAAATAAAGGAACATCATAGAATATATTTATGAATGAAAACAATCCTGTGGCACTTATACCATCTGTTGCATTTTTTAAATAAAAGGAAAAAAAATCTTCAAATAATTGAATTTCTTGTACAGTCCAGCCAAACTGCACAATATCCTGAAAACACTGATTACTTTCGCACTAATGTCCTGTCTTTGTTGTCTTTACCACCTACTGCATGCATCCGCACATGCCCAAAAAAAGCACTTCCGCTAAAATAAGCCACGCCCCACTTGCACATTCAATCCTTTCTATTGGACGGTGCTCGAAATGGGGCACCTCACTAGGAATATCCACTTTTGTCCGTGCCACTGGCTTCTGGGTATGTCAGTTATCAGGAACGCAAACCTTACCGGAAACTGTGTAGCTTTATCTTCAAAACAATGCAGATTTTGATTGATTTGATAGATTGATTTATAAATCAAAAATGATTTTGGTCATGCTCCATAAAATTAATTTTTGAGTTAAAGCTTCGCTATTTATTTTTCAACATAATCTTGTAAAAAACTTTTTGATACACTTTTTATTTTTTTAAAGATATTGTGACAAAATTTGCAATTACAAGAAAAACTTAAATGTTTTTTGAAAAATCGTCGTCAGATGATTTTCAATGCGAGGCAGCAAACTTTATACCATGCAGAACGTTGAGGTCTGGCAACTGTAACAGGATTTAAAAGCCTTTAGGTTTAACATTTATAACATAAATCTCATGAAAGCAACCAAATCAACTTTACATCCACTCAAAAACACTATTAATAAAAACAAAAAAACAACTAGTTTTTTATTTTGAAAAGCCATATAGGAAGTAGTGGGTGTCTGCGCCTTCCCGCAGGCAGCAGCCAGTGAGAGTAGTTTGGAACAGTGTGAGGAGAATCTGGGCTCCGTACAGTAGACGCTCATATACAGTGACACTGTTACATTTGTCAGTGGAGGATGGGCCGTTCACACCTCACATATGGACGAAGGAAAACAAAGATTTCAGCAGGAAACCTTCCGTTTTCCCGCCGCGGATAAGCAGCTGTTGCTGGAAACAAAGCCGTTCTGACCAAACACGGATTTCACTTTTTTTCTTCTGAGGCTTCATTTGTGGAGGTGGTGGCATCACCGGCCGTCGCGCTGTTGCTAAAATATAAAAAATTTAAAAGCTAAAACAGGGGTTTTCTCGGGTACAACAGCAGTTTTGTCTTTCTCTACACCGAAGACCATGAAGATTTTTGGGAGGTGAGATGCTCCATTTTCCGGGCTGAGCTTCAGTACTTGAGCTGCTCCTGAGCTCCAGCATGGGAGAATGAAGCAGGTAATAATATTAGCGAGTATACTTTAAACCCGACCAGCAGCGGTGTAATAATGAAATTAATAATAATAAATGTTGTGCAAAACATGATTTAGGGCGTTTGTTCCGAACACCCGCTGTTCTCGTTGTTTACAGAGATGTAAAGTGTCTGTTTATTGTCTCGGTCTCTGAGCTTGAGTGGATGGCTCCAAATCACCGAATCCTGTCGAAATAAGCGGTTTCATGCTCTGTGAAACAGCCGTCGGCGAGCTGCTTCGGTCTGGCATAAATAGCTGTGAGTTGGGGGTGGATGAAGGGAAGGCCTGGTCTGAATAAGGTACCATTCTACTGGGCACTGATATTTCTAACATGAAGGTCGTTGTTCATCTATCTTTGAGGGGTATCTACCAGTGCCAAGTACCAATCCAGTACCAGTGTACAATAAGCTCCAGTCCTCAGTGCGTGGAAAAGACTGGAAACCATTCAGGGAACATCAGCCTTCAATGAAATATTCTTTTTCCGAGTTTATAAAATAAATGTAGCAAGTAAATACATCCAGCAATGTCATTTTACTGTTTTTTTAAAATAATAAATTGTGTTTTACAAAAGGCTAACAGTGAAACTAATTAAAGTAGTTATTCAGTCTAATTTCAGCTTGTAAGTTTAAATTTGAAGTGGTTGAACCTCTCCTGAAGTCAGATTTCCAATTAGTAAAGTTGGAGCAGCCCCCACCAACCCTGACTTGATAATCCAAGATGGCTGTAATGCATGAAAAAGCAGTAAAACTGTTAAACTTGCTGCAATATCTGACTTGCGAGGCAAATGTAACGCAACAGTATATTGCTGTCATTTACAGGTGCACTTCTTCCACTCAGTGTGACAGTGAAATTATACTTTGTTAAAACTGCAGCGTAACCACAAACCCTTCTGAACCCCTTTGCTGTAAGTGATGCTGTAACCTAACATGCACCGCCTCCAAAATGTAACTACACGATGGACGATGCGGTCCGCAGCAGTTGTGAAAGGCTGTTCAGGGCTGTTGATTTCTTCCATATATATATATATCTTGCTATGTTTTCTGCAGCTTGTATTTTTCAAAATGTCTGGAAGAGAAAGGATCAACTCAATCAATTGACTAGAGGCAGGTTTTACCTGCCTCTATCCAATTGAACAAGGTAAGGTAAAATTTTAGTAGGCAAATATTATGGTCTCCAGTCGCGGCAGATGGCCGCCCTGGTTTCTTCCTGTTAAAAGGGAGTTTTTCCTTCCCACTGTCGCCAAAGTGCTTGCTCATAGGGGGTCATATGTTGTGTTCTTTTCTGTATGTATTATTGTAGAGTCTACCCTACAATATAAAGCACCTTGAGGCTACTGTTGTTCTGATTTGGCGCTGTATAAAAAAAAAATTGAATTGAATATTACTGACTGATGCTAGCTACAGTTGTGGTCAGAAGTTTACATTCACTCATCATGGAGGTGACTTTAAAATAAAAAGAATTGGGTACATGAGTTTGTATTTTTTTTTGGATTTCATGAAATCCTCACAGGGTAAAAAGTATACATAAAGGGTCAAATATAATATTTTAATAAGTGGTGCCGAAGGTTCTACAGTATGTTTTAACTTGACACGGTCTGTTGGTGTCTCATTAGCGATCATGACGGACTACTACTTCGTAATTTCTCTTTGACAACATTCATTGCAGGGACCAACACTCAGAACAATGGGAAAGTCCAGTAAACTTAGTGAAGTTCTAAGGAGAATTGTAAATTTATACAAGTTGACAAGATCTCTCGGAGCCATTTCTAAACAACTGCAGATTTCATGATCATCATTTCAGACAATTGTGCTTAAGTACAAGTTATTCAGATGTGTCACCACTTTGCTAAGGTCTTTAAGAAGACTCAAACTGTCAGCCTCAGATGAGAGGAAATTGGTTTGGAATTCCAGGAATAATTCAGAAATACCAAGGCTCAAGCCTGCCGTGAAGTGGAAACTGCTGGGACACCAGCATCACTGTCTACTGTGGAGCAAGTTTTCGATAGAAGGCTTTGCTCAAAATCAACAGTTTTATGCTTGACTGAAATTTGCAGAAGCTTATTTAGACAAGCCAGGTGCCTTCTGGAGAAAAGTTTTATGGTCATATGAGACAAAAGATTGAGCTAGTTGGCCAATACTATGGATGGTGATAGCATCATGATCTAGGGCTGTTTTGCTCCTAGTGGTACTGGTACATTGCACAAAGTGGATGGAATAATGAAGACAGAGGACTGCCTCTAAATTCTTCAACTTCACGTAAAATCAGCAGCTAGAAGGTTTGACATTTGGACATAATTCTTAATAGGAACATCATCCCATGTACACATCAAAACTGGTTTTGGAATTGATAAAACTTCTGGAATAGCTTTCCTAACACACCAACCTCACACCTGTTAAAAATCTGTGGAATTGGGGCTGTGCGATATGACCAAAATCTCATATCCTGATATAAGACATCTATCGACCCGACAATGATATATATCACAAAAATTTTACGTTTTCTGTAAATTCTGTGAATCTCGAGTGTTTTGACCGATGCATGAAGCCATACATTTTTAGAAATAAATTGTAACGGCCGACATTTTCTTTGTGAGTATTTATTACATGGCATGCTCCGGGGAAAAGCCTGTTCTAAGGTTTATTTTTTAGCACCTGACGGCTCTTTTTTTGCTTCTCATCCACAGACACTCTGCATACTATTTCACGTGATTCAGTTTATTTTGAAAAATATTAACAGGATCTTCAGCTTTATTGTGAAAGGTTTATGTTGCTAATGACAACGCATAAAAGCAGTTGCTTGTCCGTCCATAGTGTGGTTATTTTAAATATAAGAGAAAGAGAGAACTTCTAAGAAATTAATTCTACAGTGACCATCAAAACGATGAAAAATATTGCCGTAAACAGTTAATTTTGCAACACCACGAAACAAACGATAGTGTAATATGAAACGATAGATGTTTTCATATCGTCATCCGATATATATCGTTATATCGAACAGCCCTAGTGTGGAATAGTTTTAAAAACCCATGCCAACTAATTTAATTTAACTCTTAATATTCTGCCAAGAAAAGTATTCAAATATCCATCCAGAATTATGTCAGGCATTTCTTAATGGCTACCAGAAGTGTCCAGTTAATGTGTAACATCCAAAGGGACATTCAAACAAATCTTAGTGGGGGTGTATTTATACTTTTACCACTGTGTGGATGATAGAAAATCCAAAACAAATGTGAACTTTTTTTTTTTTTTTAAATAAGTCATTACAGATGTATGTACAATGATTCCACCCTGGGAAAAGAACAGTTCAAAGAAATAAGTGGATGTTAACTTCTGACTAAAACTGTATTTGCCACTCTTTCTGTATTGGCATAGGATTCGTTGAGCTTCGTCAGGCAGTGACCCCCAGCTTGCAGTAGGGCGGCTGAGTGTTAAGTGAATTGGCACCTCCAAATCTGAGACCATAGAGCCACAAACTCTGTGTAGTGTCCAAAAGATTGAGGTTGTGGATACACACAGTGTAAATAATCTTGCTTGGAAGGGCTCTCCCTTAAAGATAAGGTGAGGAGCGCGATTATTTGGGAAGAGCTTGAAGTAGAACTATTACTCTTCATCTGAATCAAAAGGAGCCTGTTGATGTGGTTTGAGCATTTGACAAGGATACCTCCCAGACACCTCCTATGTAGGGTGCTTCATGTCCCACCAGTAGGAGTCCCTGGGGAAGATCCAAGACACACTGGAGAGATTATATCTCTTGGCTGGCTTGGGAATGCTTTGACGTCTCCCTGAATGAACTGAATGGAAGAAGCGGCAGGGTAGATGGAAATCTGGGCATCTTGCTTAGACCTGAATCTGGACGGATGAACAAACCTCATCTATATTTCTATCGTCAGTTAAATGAACATTTTAAAAAGTAAAGAAGAGATTGGAGAAACAACCTTCACCAACATTCAGCCTTGTTGCTGGTGTTCCAAATGCATGTTTTTAGAAAACCAGAAACAATAAACAGCTGCTCTAAGTAGAGTCAGGCAGTGGATAAACGAGTAATTAAAATAACTACACATAATAAATCATAGGAAAATCTGTTTTTTCACCGATATATCAGAATATCCCATTTTTAAATCACCAGAAATCTGTATTAGCATTGCTAACTAATGCTAACGAAACACGTGCAAAAACTGTGAAACTGTGCAAAAGCTCTTTAAGTTATAGGTCCTGCTCTCCAGAGTCTGTACTTTTTATTTTAAAAGTAATATTTCGTACTCCTACTTTAAAGTGCTCCCTGTAACGGTTTCACACCATTGTGTACGATCTGCTGCAACGTCTATGCTGAATTACAAATAAGCATAGGTAGATGGTATAGGAAATTAAAGTCATGAGTCATTAGAATGCAAGGCATGATATCACTGGGAAAAAAATCAGTGTGAAATGTTCAAAGGTACCTAAAAACAAGGTTATACACGAGAGCCCTGGGTCACATGTTTCTGTCTACCTCCTCTCTGTAGCTGCTTCATTTCAAGGACACCGTAGCAACATTTATAAGACTGCAGATATTACCAACTGTAAGAGTGCAGGCAGGGGGGAAGCATGACACAGGAAGGGCAGGAGCTAACTGGTAAGCAGCGACTGAACTTTAAAATAATAGCAAGGGATTGTCCTCTACTTAATCCAGCACACGTTGCATGTTCTCTAGATTAGAATAAAAAAAACAGTGTGACTCTTCAAACATACTCGGGTGGGTGATCGTATAACTCGGCAGCCTGTCCAAATAATGCTATGTGAGGGGAAACACTGGTATTTCTCTCACAGACACACCAGTGTTTAACAGTGCTATCTGAAATAAACACGGTGTCTGGACGGGCTATTATTGCTGTAAAACTGGCACCTCCCAGTAACATCACAAGCACCATCGTGAGCTCACTGGGCAGGTTTCCAACAAATCTTTTCCCTCTAAGCGATTCAAGGTTACAAGATTCTCATTACATAATTGCAGTGCCTCTGCAGTTATTTAAACATTTCCCTGTCGTTCAGAACACTAAGTACGTGATCATTCATTTCCTATGCAGGATCACTTGACTGCTGGGAGCTATTTTAACATCGTAGGTGATTGCACCCAAAAGCAGTAACCACTGCTGCCCTACCTGTTGAGGCCGACATGCAGCAGTCTACCTCACTGAATGCAGAGTTAATGAAGTGGGAACTGGGCCAAGAAGAAACTTGCAAACTCTGCCCGGTTTCACTGCCGTTTATTTTTGCATTGTAGGTTTTCGTCTCCTCAGTGTGCTGAAGAGATGGCGCTATCTGTCAAATGCCTGCATATCCAAGTATCACAGCAGCACAGCTAAAGTACAGATCCCCCTAACAGGCTTAAATGCAGTGTTGTCACAGTAATTGCTCATAATTACACCGGCTTGATATTTATTATTTTTTTTACACCCACACAGAACTAAAATACTGAAAAGCTTAATTTGTGTGGAAAGTTATCCTATTAACAAATGGACTCTCTGGTGCTGCCCGTTTATTATATCTGCCATTTGCTGCCTATTGTAATAATACCAGCCGGCCCGCCTGCAATGCCTCCAATGTTTATACTAGTGATAAGGGTTTTTATTGCATTATTTGCCTTGTGTCCGGTTGAGCACTAGCTTTCTGTCACTCTCAGGGGTAAAAAAATTGGAATAGGATTTCTTATCACAGTTTAGCCAAACAGACCAGACAATGTGCTTCTTTTTGGAGACAGATTTGTCTT
The DNA here is from genome assembly GCA_015106755.1 of Etia nguti. Taxonomy (NCBI): domain Eukaryota; kingdom Metazoa; phylum Chordata; class Actinopteri; order Cichliformes; family Cichlidae; genus Etia; species Etia nguti. The sequence goes on along the minus strand of VUQG01010382.1, from coordinate 29,133 downwards.
TCTCTATTCCACTTTTAAATGTGGCTTAATTCTGTATACTGGAAAAAGAAACTTTATGCTATTTATTTCAAAGATGTAATTAGTTTAATAGGTACGTGGGTGGGGGCAGGATACAGTCAGACACACTTAGCAAAATGATGGAAAAAGAAAAGTTGCTTATTGAATTTTATTTTTAATTAGTAGACTTTGACATTTTTCTTCCAGTTTTGTAAAAAGGTCTTTGTGAGAAAGTCGTCCGCTGCTTTATAAAGATTTCCGTCATAATGTTCATCTGTTGTTTAAGACTGTAAGGCTCTGTGTTTTTGATTGCTTAAAAAAAACTGAAGTGAGTCATATTTTACTCAGGCACCAGTCCTTTTTAGCAGAAACACCCTATTTTATTACCCCAATTTACAGTATCATGAAATCTTCAGGGACTCTGTGTCCTTGGAGCTTTGTTCAAATTTGACATATTATTCCAAAATACTTTTGGATTTTTCTGCTTGTTCAAACTATGTGGGAGCAATTTCTTACAGCCAAATTCTGTCCACTTCCTTAAACTTGTAAAAGTATGTAACTCGTATAGATCCACGAGTCCTGCTCAACTCTTTAATTATTTCTTGCTGGAAATCAATGCATTTGTCCACCCCACACCTCAGTTCAACTATTGTAGTTTTAAAGATCCAGATGTGAAGGATCACTGTTGTACCAAACATGGCAACCTTGTTTATGTTTCAGCGTCCTTTTTGACACGTCATACATTGACAGAAGTGTTGTTAAGTGTGTTTTTAAATAGAAAATGGATAGGCGTCTCCCCGAGCTTTTGTGCTAAGATAGAATAGCCATATCCTGTAGCTGTAATGGCGTAATATGGAAATAGGAAAATTGGTATTCCCTAAACCATTGGTGGGCAATTAATAGTTCCCCAAGGGGCCACATGAAAAACTGGGATTGGAGGACTGTGCAGATAATCTGGACTCAATTCTGCTCAATATTATTTTTCTCTTTAAAAGCTGCTGATGATGAGAGATGTTACAATTAGGCATGAAAATCTAAAATAGGTATAGTAACATTTTATCACTACATTTACATCTACTTTTACAGTTTAGCTGCATTCACTTGCACACATTAATGTATGTGACTGGAGAAAAAGAATCACTCAAAGGCCAGATGTGGCCCAAAGACCAGTACTCTCAGAGTTTTAACTGTGGCTGACAGTCATGACACCTCCTTGGGAAATTTGAATAATGAATATAATCTGTTTCCTATCATGGTCTTTTGATGATTCAGTTCAATTCAATGTTATTTATACAGCGCCAAATCACAACAACAGTCGCCTCAAGGCGTTTTATATTCTAAGGTAAACCCTACAATAATACATAATGGAATTCTAACATATTTTTTATTTTTGTCTTAGGGTCTTGCTTCCACGAAGATGGTGCCGTGTGGCCTTGGGGAGATGATATCCGCATGTCTGCCATTAGATTTTATGTGAACTCTCCTGCAATGATGCCTGCTCACCCTGGAGAAGAATGGTTCTCTCCACTACCATTCCCCGCCTGGATACAGGGGACATTAACGGCTGTTTCTGCTGCGTCGTTACGAGGTTGCTGAACCTTTCTGAGAGGCTACCAATGGAAGACCTCTCCGTGGCAAACGTTTCCCTGGGCTCCGGGTTACCCTCGGAGCCGATCACCCCAACGGCAAATGCTCTGGAAATCCAGCAGGGTGTTGGCCTACCTCTGCAGATCTTCTTCTGCTTTGTCATGGCGGTCATCCTTTTAGTGGCGCTGTCAGGAAACATAGTGGTGTGCCTGATGGTGTACCAGAGGTCTGCCATGCGTTCAGCCATCAACATTCTGCTGGCTAGTCTGGCGTTTGCAGACATGATGCTGGCCATCTTGAACATGCCCTTTGCTCTGGTTACTGTGGTGACCACCAACTGGATTTTTGGAGATGTTTTCTGTCGCGTTTCCGCCATGCTCTTTTGGTTTTTTGTTATGGAAGGAGCAGCTGTACTGCTTATAATAAGCATTGATCGTTTTCTTATTATTGTCCAGAAGCAAGATAAGCTGAGCCCACAGAGAGCCAAGCTGCTCATAGTGGTCACATGGGGACTCTCTTTCATTTTCACTTTCCCTCTAGCTGTTGGCTCACCTCCCTTACAGATCCCACCCAGAGCTCCTCAGTGTATATTTGGCTACAGCAGTGAGCCTGGTTACCACACCTATGTGTTGATATTAATGCTAGTTTTTTTCTTCTTGCCTTTCACGGTCATGCTATACACATTCATGGGCATCCTGAACACCATCCGCCACAATGCCATTCGCATCCATAGCCACACAGACAGCGTCTGTCTGAGCCAGGCCAGCAAACTGGGTCTCCTCAGCCTCCAGAAGCCCTTCAAGATGAACATAGACATGAGCTTCAAGACCCGTGCCTTCACCACCATCCTCATCCTCTTCTCCGTGTTTACAGCGTGCTGGGCACCCTTCACTGCCTTCAGCTTGGTAACTACCTTCAGTGACAGGTTCTACCGCAAAGACAGCTTTTTTCAAATCAGCACATGGGTCTTGTGGTTGTGCTACCTCAAGTCAGCCCTCAACCCTCTTATTTACTACTGGCGGATCAAGAAGTTCCGCGACGCCTGCCTCGATCTGATGCCCAAATACTTCAAGTTTCTTCCTCAGCTGCCAGGCAACACAAAGAGGCGCATACAGCCGAGCGCTGTGTATATATGTGGAGAGCATCGCTCAGTGGTATAAGGCTCAACTCCTCTCTGAAACACTGTTAAAATGCATCTTATCTCACTAGGGTTTTCTCATGGTTTACTTCTCTTAGCAGGCTTTAAGACTGAACTTAGCACTGCATTAAAAATATTAGGGGGCTGAGGTGGCATGGGTTATTGCTACAGAAGCCAGACTGAAGATCCAATCCAGAAGGTACACGGTGAGTCCAACATCCCAGAGATTTAAAGGTTGTCAGATGAGAAATCGCAAAATTTCCAATACAAGACCTGACTGTCAGTACTGAAACTGTACTTTTTAAGTTTTTATTATTATTGGGTAAAAGTTCTCTTTATTTACATCAAATGTGAAAGAGAGGATTCTTCATCAACAAGGTTTTGGTGGAGCTTTAGTTTCCACAGGAAGTAGCAACAGTCAGTCATAAACAGACAGGCGTTTGGATTTAGTGGTTAGAAGTTACATACTTTGGACAGGAAATTTAGAGTGAGGCGATCCTTTTGAAAGGCAAAAAGGTCATTTGCGCACCATGGCTTAAGTAAACATAAATAGCCATTCAAGATGACCTCTTGTGGCAACAGTTAGTAGACACACCTTTAGAATCATTGCTGGCTTTTCCAGGCAGCTTGCTTTGTGCATATGTGTACTTTTAAGGTTTGTTGTGGTAGTTTTTCTGGCTAATGTAGTCTAGCATTAAACACAATGATACTTAATAAGCTTCTTTGTCATTCCTAAGACTCAAACCACTCAAGCCACTTATTGATTCACACTTAAAAAAACAAGAAAAAAAAGACTTGATGTGAGGATCAAGTCAAAGATTGACCAACAATGAACCCACGATTCGTTCCATCTGTTGGCTTTTACAGTGGAAAAGAAAGAAATTCCATCTAAAAACAAATAATAAATACCTGGGGGGCTTTTAACTAAACTGGGTAGAGTTCAGGGATTATTGGGTGATCTAAGCTCAGGACTTGTCATTTGATGTGTTGTGTATATGATGGCGACATTAAAATCGTTTTATCTGTTCGCACTTTAGGATACGCTCAAAATATTTGATAACAAATGTGTGGTCCAAAGATTCAAAATTTTACAAGACTCAATAGATCCAATATCAGCTTCTGATACTTGATAGTTCTTGGCAACAGTGCCGTGGCGAAATATAATGGGCTCCACTAAAATGTGCTGAGACCCTGTACCCGACAACACGGAGCAAACATTTTAAATAAACACGATTCTGTTGCTGTTAGTCAAAAAATGACCTACCAGTGTGGGTGCAGTCTACCTGCTCAGTCTGTCCAGTGTGGTGGGAGATGATGTTCTATTGTTGGCAAATGTTGGGTTGGATCAACTGCATGTGTTTGCATTATCTGCCTCAAACCCCCACAGTGGTTCAATGCAGTGTTAATGTCAGTCTGACTTTAAATGTTCAGGGAGTGTATGAAGATTCTCAGAAAGTTAGTGAGGCTTCCAACAGGTCGACGGCAACTGGACTACCATACCAAACCCTACAATTTTACCTATATGGGAATTCTTTAGGTTCAATTCTGTGTTGTTCATCTTTATATACCATATATACATCTTTATATTCAAATCTATATCTGCTGTATTTCTGTGCCTATTTTCCAAATTTGAATCTTGAGCACATCCTTTGAAACACACTGGAAGTCCATTTGGCATTTGAGCCTGTAGAGAGTCTTGACCATGCAGGAAATTCAGGAAATAACAAGTGAAATGCAAGTGTTTTGTCAAAAAATAATAAGATAACAGACCAAACAAAAGGTACATTTGTCTTTGACAAGTGGCTGCATATTACAGGTGAAGATACTGATCTCCACCTGCAGCAGCTTCAGAGTCTAAGCTAGTTCTAGGCCAGCTCAGCCGGTTTACAGCTGGGCTTTCGGTTCACTTTTTAGTGCCAGTTCTTTTTTGTCTTTTTTATTTTTGCTTAAAATCGGCCTACATTTGGCAAAAATTTCACCTGAAATCAAGACGTAATATCATATAAACCTAGCCGTACTTCAGAGACCAGCTCATCTAAAACTGCAGCATTAGAGAAACCTGCTTCAAAGCCATCACTGCTGCATTTACTGAGCCAGTGACTGAGACAGTGTCAGTCGGGTTTAAAAAAAAAAAAAGAAAAGAAAGAAAGAAATTAAGTGAAGAAGTTGTCTGAAGGAAACCATAAAAATAAACAAAAAGGCTTTATAACTCCTGAAATGCACTGATTGGCACATGCTGTGCGAGAGAAAAGATTTTATCTTTTTGTTTCTTTTGTGTTATTTTGAGAAAATAATCTGGGCTTGACCTGACCTCACATGTTTTGTTGCCACTGGAGTTGCAGGTAGAAGATGGTGTGTTTAGCTGTATAGAATTTGTTTTACCAGGCATGTACATTAACAGCTAAGTGGAATCTGTTTGTGGTCAGAAAGTGGCCATGACACATTTGAACGTGTGTATTTGTATTTAAGTGTCTTGATTGTGCCTAATAATTAGTCAATTTGCCAGTCAGAATGCTGCTATATCTGGTGAAAATGTGCAATTTCAGTGTACTGTACTGTTGAATGTAATAAAGAAATAGACATTTCTTACCTTGGTAAACTGTCTTAAGTGGAGTTTTTGTTTAAAGCGTAGTTTAAACAAACATAATGGTAGAGTGGCAGGATGTAGCCAGCAAGCTTCTTTGCCACAGAAGTGAGAAACCAGGGACCCAACACATAAGACTACAGTCCCTCTGATTGCCACTTGAGGCTGGCTTGCATGTTCAAATACCTACTTTCACAGAGGAGATGTCTACCACCTCTCATCCCAACCGGTCGCGGCAGATGGCCGCCCCTCCCTAAGCCTGGTTCTGCTGGAGGTTTCTTCCTGTTAAAAGGGAGTTTTTCCTTTCCACTGTCGCCAAAGTGCTTGCTCATAGGGGGTCATATGATTGTTGGGTTTTTCTCTGTATGTATTATTGTAGGGTCTACCTTACAATATAAAGCATCTTGAGGCAGCTCTTGTTGTGGTTTGGCACTGTATAAATAAATTGAAATTAAATGTAATTCAAAGATAAAATCATGTTTACAGCCTCATAAAATAACTGAATATGGTTTTGGTCTCTATAACCAATTCCATAACTTTATATGGAGTAATGTATCACATAACCTACTCTGTGACCTGATGCACACTTCCCTAGAAATGTAATTACATGTCATTTCTGTGCAGCAACACACACATATGAGTGTGTGGCTGCTGATACCATTCGATACTGAAAATGCATCTGTATTATTAATTAATTTATTCAGCTTTCTCTTTTCTTTGTGAACGCTGTATGTTTAAGGCATCACATATGGGAACCAAGTGTTTATGTGACGATGCCTCTTTGCAAACTCTGCCTTGATTACCCTCCTCCTCCTTCCGATGCGTCATCCGTGTCTTCTCTTTCCACCCAGGGACTCCACTTCCTGTCATCATCTCTACTGAGTGCTTTCACAAGGGCAACATTTATTATTATCTAGATTATCCAGTACTCCTCATATATTCCTCATATGTGGCCCCACTTAGATTAAAGTATGCAGCCTTTTCTCAGTAACGTTTTCTGATATACCAAGTCCTACGTCATGGTCAAATTCACCAACAGCAACATCTCTTTGCTGAAACAGTGTCCTTGTTCCTGTGTGTGTCAGCTCTGTGCATAATTCATGCATTGATGAGATATAGTCTACTCCATTTCACCAGGTTCATGTCTGAATCAGGAACTCTGCTTTAGTGACTGTTCAGTTCATTGAGTTTGACTCTTCTATATATTCTTGTTTACCTTGGATAATTACTCAGAAAGCTAACTGAGTAACTACCACCCCCATATGCCCTTTGCAAAAATTACATCACAATCTACTTTTAATAACTGTGAAGTGCATTTTCATTAGCAAGTATCACAAGGTTAAAACGGCAAATGTGATCACTTCTGTCAAGTGTTTTAATTTTATTTTTCATGCTATTGCTACACGTGTAATATTGATCTTTTTCCGTGAGAATCATCAACATGGAGATTAATCCTACCTTGAATTTGGGCAAAACCCTAACCCAAAATTGGACCAGTGAGTGAAATAATAAATATGAAAGAAACGTGAAAAGAATCACAGAGTAAAAAGCAGCGTAACTGGAAGGTCGGCATGAGACAAAAACCAGTCTCCTGGCTGATAAACCTGTAGCTATTGCCACCACCACTCTAAACTCCAGAAGTGGAAGTTGTAGGTCTGGGACTGGCTACAGAGAAGACCTGACAGACAGCCCCAGGATGATAATGTGTCAGTTGAACATAGGACTGCTCTACGCCTGTTGCTTCCATCCCGAAACTGAAGCATAGTGGTGGTAGCATCATGCTGTTTGAGTTCTCTGCAGGGTGAATGACTGTAACTAAGGAAATTAATATACAATACAGTGAAGAGTGGTAAAAGTGACAGATTTTCAAATGTTTTTACGATGTTGTGGAAAGTCATCCTTTGGTTTGTGTGCATCCTGTCAGTGTAACGTCCCATATCACAGTGAGTATGAACTACATATGGATGTCAGTAATCTGAATTTTTTTCAGAACAGTCCACCTTTAATGTCAGCCCAAAGTACATATCAAAGACAAATGTATCTGTGCAGACTGTGAGACATGAAAGCCAAGCAAATGAGATCCTGGCTGCTTGTAGCATCACGCAGAGAACACCAACCATCCAAAAAAAGGTCAGCAGGTTGTTTTTCTTAGATTGCTGGCTGGCCATTTCTCTAGTGACCTCATTGACCTGCTACGGATGGATGAGGCACAGATAGACCGAACACTAAGATGAATTTGATCCCCACCACACTCTTGATTACAAAGGATGCTGTTCTTAATCATCTTCCTCCCAGGGATTCATTATGCAGGCTGCTGTGAGTAATGAGCGTGTCCAGAGCTTTGAAGCTCACTTTAATCATAGCACTGAAGACTATTACTAAGCAACAGGAACCTGCAGATGTCTCATGAGGAGGCATGGTGACAGTGGATGGGTGTAGACAGGGATGTTCACCTAAGCAGATGAGGAAAAGTCAAGGGGGCCACTTGTGGATATCGTTCTGGCATTATTTCAGCTGAATGTCGCTTTGTTGACAAACTAAACAGACTCCAGTTAAGTTGTGTATTTTTTCGCTTTGAGGCAACTGTCGTTGTGATTTGACGCTTTATAAATAAAATTTAATAAATTAAGTTGTTTGTTAATCATAAAATAAAATCCTATTTCCAAACAAAGGGGAATGCCAGAGCTCAGTCTTCTGCTTATTTTCAACTGTCAACCTCAAGGACTATAAAGAATAAAGCTGCAGTTCCTCTAAAATACACTTGAGGCATAGTAAGTGCTCAGGGACTCGCAGGTTCATTGAAACAGCATTAAAAAGCATCTCTATGACATCTATACATGATATACATATATATCAGGAAAACAAGCTGTGAATAATGATAACTTTTTAATGTTTTTTTTCTAAAGAAAATGGCTCAAATGGACACAAATTGAATATAATTTGACAAATATGTAATGCTATTAAATTCTAGTTTTACATAGCAAATGCATATTTAAAGAAGGCTGCAATTAAAAAATGAAAATTATCAGTAATTCCGTAGATATCAGTAAACATCAGCTGTGCCTGCAGTGCAACATCAACCACAGCTAGCTTTCAAATCTGCAAAGATGTGGGAAGAAAACAGACTGTGGATAGAGAGGCCATTGTGGAGTCTAGATACTTTTAAGGGAGCAGTGTGGAATGTTCAACACTTTGGAAGAGTACCCAAAGACTTTTATCAAATAGCTAGCTCCATAAGAAAAATTTGGGTAAGGAAAATGGACCATTTATAGGATAAACAATGATGCATGAACATTCTGAAACTGTATGTTATGTTTTCTCGACATATGTTATATGAGATGCATTTCAACAGTACAATAAAAGATTTTTTTTTTAAATTACATGTAAAAACCCATATTACAATTACTATAATCAAAAGTTAGGATTTTGTTCTAATTATAAACCCTGTTACTAGTTGTACAACAAGATTTTGACTTTCTTAAATGGTTGGTATTTAATTATTTTAAATACAGAAAAAAATTTCACATCAAGTGTATAATAAAACCCCACCAAAACCTCTGATTAGTCATATTACAGCCTTGTCTGACTATATTAATAAGCCATTTAATTATTTTTACACATGTACTTGTGCTACTAACTTTTCATTTAGCATAAAAAAATCTGCAAAAATGTATGAAATCTCAGGTGAATTAAAGTTACAAAACTATATTTTAATTATGGAGAAATTCTGTATTTTTATGTGATGTATTTTATTATTTTACAACATTTGTGTGGTGCCACGGCTGCAAGGTTGTTATATATTAATAGTTATTTTTTACACATTTCATTCTTGCTTTTGTTTCTTTAACTTTTCTTTTCTTTTTTTTTTTTTAAAAATAAAACTGTGTTAGCAACTTGCTAATCGAATTTGCAGGCGTTAGCGCTCATGATACTCTCATGGCAGAGGTCAAAGTGCATATGCTGAGGTATTAAAATGTGGTCCAAAAACAACTGGATTGACTGATGTTCATTTTTTTATATACAGTCTGGGGGTTTTTTAAATGTCTTTTTTTCACAATTAATAGTTGAAATATGGCATTTCCTATTTTTGTGTGATTACATAAAGGCAGTTATTTGAATTAGAAAATTAAAGTGACCTAGGCTCCTTTCTCACAGCCAATGTAAATACTTTAATGTAATGTAAAGCTGCTAATGGCTGTTTCTCACCCTCACTGTGTCATGAAACTGTCCTGTGAGTCCTAGAGGGAAAAGGCCCTGGGATTATCTTCTGGGAATCCTTTGCATGCTATATCCTCTACGAAACACAGACACCTTAAATTAAAAATTCAGCGTTGGAAGGCTCAAGTCCTTGTCTTGTTGCCCTTGGTGACAGTCATGCAGCATCCAAATCATCCTGGGTAGAGCTGAAAGTTTATAAAAATAAAAGCCTGTGAACTGCTTGAGGAGTGATCTGTCAGCTCATGAATCAATATGTTCACTGAGATTGGTCGGTTAGATATTAGGAATGCTTGTGCATTGCTTTAGCAAACAGTTGTTGCTATGCACTGTCAGAGCTGCCTAGTGTTATAATCATCAGCACACGATGTACAAAGGTGTATTTGAGAGAGGCTTTTAGGGCTTTATGTAAACAACAACATTGATTTTATTGACAAGATAAACATGGATTATATGGACGCTACGAGCAATTTACCCTATGAAACTGTGTGTGGGACTAACTGCTGTCATTTGAGGCAGTCCCACTGGGGCCAAATGTGATTAAAATTGATGCATTATGTTATTTTAAAAAATATTGAATTTTGCTTTACATGAATCACCTCCACGAATCGCTGTCTTATTGTGGAGGAGGGTTTTGATTCCAGAAGTTATGTTTTTTAGGTTTTTGCCCATGACAGGATCTCCCAATGCAAAATTGTCCTAGTTGATGGGCCAGATTAACTGCAACTGGGAAGTATAATAGAACAACCAATGACACCTCGCCAAGATTGGGGTTACTGGGCCAAGCCTCGGGAGATGAGCTCATTTTTTAATTCAGTTCAGTTTGATCTTATTTATATAGCA
>VUQG01010380.1:11360-28438 GCA_015106755.1 Etia nguti | reverse complement strand
GTGTGTGTGTGCGCGTGTGTGTGTGTGTCTGTGTGTGTGTGTGTGTGTGTGTGTGTGTGTGTGTGTGTGTGTGTGTGTGTGTGTGTGTGTGTGTGTGTGTGTGTGTGTGTGTGTGTGTGTGTGTGTGTGTGTGTGTGTGTGTGTGTGTGTCTGTGTGTGTGTGTCTGTGTGTGTGTCTGTGTGTGTGTGTGTCTGTGTGTGTGTGTCTGTGTGTGTGTGTGTGTGTGTGTGTGTGTGTGTGTGTGTGTCTGTGTGTGTGTGTCTGTGTGTTTGTGTGTTTACCCAAGCCCACCAAACACAACACACAACAGCACCTTTTAGAAATAAAGCAGTTTATGCTTGTAAAACAGTCAGGACTGAAAGTCACCAGCTAAACTAGTTTCAGAGTTTGCTTCACTAAATCGCATACCAGAAAATCTTACAGTAACTTCAGCAAAGCATAAATAATTTTAGAAAGAATCTATATTGCTCATCAAAAGCAATCATCTACTTAAAACTGAGTTACAAGTGAGTTTTAAACACAGATAACTGCTGCATTTATATCCACACAGAGGAGTTACACTCAGATAACATTGATTGTTATCGTAATGCAGATAATAATGATTAACACATGCATCTTACACCTGAAAGAGCCCTGGCTCTATTCCAGGAGAAGACACAGATCCGACCTCAGGGGTCCTCCTAGTGTTGCTTCCAAGCCCAGATAGATGGGAGGGATGGATGAGGCGGGGGGCATTTGGCGTAAAATCAAATATGCAGATCCATCTGATAATAAGGGAGCAGCTGAAAGTACCTACTGCATGTAGACATTTCTTTCACTTAAATCAACTAACGTCCCAGAAAGCTAATGGTAAACGGTTCTTGCATAGTGCTTTTCTATTGTCCCTGAGCACTCAAAGTGCTTTATACAACATGCATTATTCACGCAAGCACTTTTTAAAAAATCTTTTATTTTTATTCCCCTGGCTGAGTTCCATCACACCCACCTGGACTGGTGCAAGTTGCCCTCTGGCATTTTAAAACACTTGTCGTTTCCCCCTCTTCACTGAAAAAGCTGCTGTTCTTTTATTGTATGTTTCTTCTATAATTCTGTTAGTTTGCTTTATTTAATCAACTCCAAAATTCGTGATGGTAATGGCTGTCTTTCCCAGTTAGCAGAGGTAAACCAGATGCTGGTCTGACACACAGATTTGTGGGGCTGCCAGATCATTGTTCTTATCTGCAGCTGCTAATCCCTGCACTTACATGCAATATTAATTTGGTGACATTGCCTTGCTATAAAAACACTACAGCAGTACACACGATCGCTGTCAGGATCACTTCCTTGACAAAATACTGAACAACTTCTCTGTGAATGAAAAAAAATGGGCTGGATTCAAGAGCCAGACACACCCCATCATTGTCTCCACCGAGCAAATTAAAGTTCCTAACAAGGACTTAATTACCAGTGCATGTGTTGGGCTTGCTCTCACTGAAATTAAAGCATTTTTTTTCACCGCTCACCTCTTTCCTCCCCCCGCCCAAGGATTTTTATGGTCATTGCTATGCCAGAGCTGTGCAAGTGAATGAGCAGAGCTGAGCAAGCCAAAAGCGAGAACGCTGAAAACAGTCTAAGAAGGACAAGAACTCGGCTTCCTCTGCCACATTCTTTCCTTCGTCAGGAATTCACTGAGGTTTGGCTGTGCACTTTAAATTTTTTTTTTTTTTTTACTGGAGCCTTTTCCTGCTCGCCAGGGAATAACAAGGCCGTCCATTACTTGTCCCAGCGAGCTTTGAATGGGGAAGCCGCAGACTGGGCTTCAGAGCTGTCCAAGTGCTCAGGGCAACTACACACCCACAGTTTCATCCTTAAACACTGCGTAAAACACAGGAACAAAGTGTCTGTAACAGACCTCTGAACACAGCGGAGCTCATTTTCCTGAGAATAATACTCTCTGTGCCAGACCAGCCCAAAGCTTTACCGACTCAGGGTTTTGTCCCCAAAACTCGTACTCCTTTCAGCTGCAGACAGATTCATGAAGCAAATACAGCTGATAATTAGATTCCAGCACGGGCACATCTCTCCTCTGTGCGCAGCTGGAGCCTTTTTTGGTTTTGACCAACTTTTAATCCAAAACTGACTGTGGTCTATAAATCCAGGAGACAGGAGGTGCAACAGATTTACAGCTCCAGAGAGACATCAGTGCAATGGCAAAACATTCCAGCGACAACTGTTTAATTGTAAACTTATCTAAAGATTATCCGAAGCCAGAAGAACAAAAGGCTCAGAGACCTTTGATTTGTGGCGATCACAAAAGCTTTTCCTAAACCGTGTCTGTTTATAATAACATGACAGGATCCAAAACACTCAGAGCCAAAGAAAAGTTGGAGAAAACACCGGAGATCCAGTTGGCGGGTACGTCCTGTATCACCAAAACCAGTGTGTGCAGTTAATCGGCGCTGCAGTCCTGTCTACCTGTTCCTCTATTTTATTCTCCTCTTCTGAACCCATTAAACATTTTAGCTTCCACTGTTCACAATTATCTCACTCTCTAATTGTTATGTAAGTGACTATTGTGCAATCCTGTAAAAAAATTAAAACCCACGATAATCACTTTGGATACGCCCCGACCCCCACCCCCACTGATGAAACGCCTCTGACATCTCGCACTAATTGTTCCTGTTTTTCCCAAAAGCATGCGAGGCGAACCAAATGTCTGAAGGCACGGAGCAGGCAGTGGGAAGGGTGACAACAGTCTAAAATCGCACTGAAAGAGAGACACATAAACACACAAGCACGAGGCAGCCGAGGTGGCCAAGGCCTGATCTCAGCGAAGACAAGGCTGGGCTGCAGCTGTGTGTCCTCATGTTCAACTCCCCTTTAGATCCAGATTAGTAACACTGTTACTCAGCCAAGACCTGCTCCCACTGACACTTGGACTTAAATGCACTGTGGTATACATTTACACAAAGCTGGGCTCTTTATTTTTCTATTGATGTGTCTGCAGTATGTGTCTGTTCACAATTTGTAAACGGCTTCATTATTGCATTAACTACACGGACGAGGATGCAGATGCAAACTGTTAGCATGATAAATAGGCCTGCCTAATGCACTAGACTGAGACATTACTCAGCTGGATTTTTACCTGACACAGGCCCTGGGCTCAAGGAGGCACAGGGGCCTGATATTATAACAGAAAGTGATGCAAAACAACACAAATGAGACCCAGAAACAATGCACACAACCACAAAAAGAATAAATGGCAGTAAAAGGAAGCAAAAATAACCACAGAGAGACAAAAAGCTCCACACAAAAAAAAAAAGACCAGTAGGATCAACTACAGGATGCACAAATCCTGTTTGTTCCTCTGTGGGCTGAGTCTGACTGTGCCCAGGGGACCATTGTCTTATAATCCATCCATACTGAACTCTAACGCATACTGACAGCTGACGATGCTGTAATGTACTATATCACATATTAAAGCAATTATAAAAGAGGAAAAAGGAAAGACACCAAGCAACAGCTGTCCCATAACTGAATATTATAATTTAAAGACCTTTATATCATGATGCTAGGGTGTGATCGTATGGTCTTGTTTTAAGTCTGTAATTTTTTATAAAATGTAGTACATTTTTATAAAGTTTTACAGGCCACAGAGTCTCACAAATGCTAACAGGATTTTAGATTTTCAAATCCATTTGTCTGTTACAGCCAAATGAAGAAGAAAGCTAGGTCATATCTCAGCATGTAGTGACACCAAAGCTTGGTGTATGACTTGGAAAGCCTCTTCTGAGGTCGTCCAAAACCAGCTGCATCACTTTTCCACTGAGGATGTTTCAGGACATCCAGTTACCAGGCAAAAAAAAATAAGATTTGTAGATGTCCAATGCTAGAACAAATTTGCAACCTAAATATTCAGATTTCTTTTAAATCACATAAATTAGAAATAAAACTCTGATCTCAGGTTGATCCAAGGAATCAAAACTGGTATAGTTTTAGTTCAAAATGCTTATGTTACAGGTGCAGACATGAAACTCGGTGAAAAGAGTCAGGGGAGTATCCACAGTCAGTGGGCCAAGCTTTCAACCGTTACATCAGGATTTATGAGGTGTTATAGACTCCAACGGCAGGAAGAAGAAATAATGGAAGAAGGGTTTCACTGCTTGCCCTCCGAATAGTAATAAAAAAAATATTTGTTGTTTTGTTTTCTTCATGTTTGTGTGTTCAGTGCGGTCAACACCGATGTGAATTGGGTGCATAGAGCGTCTATAAAACACGGACATAATCATAATGAAGTCACCCACTGGCGGGCTGCACTGGATGCAGGAATGATGAGTGGATCTGACTGAGGGCCCTTTCTCACAGAAAATGGCATGCGCTCTGAAACCAGTTTTTTTCTATGGTTTGTGCCGCACAATAATGGTTTCCTGATGCGTTGAGTAAGCGCACTGGCTGGGGAGCACTTGTGCAATGTGATGTACATTCATAAGACCAATGGAAATGCAGAATGACAGCTCGCTGATGCACGCAGATGAGGACAAAATTATTAGCCACCACCATGCACATTTTTGTCAGAATTTTCCCCATGTGCTTTCTTTCAAAGCATTTAGAAAGAAAGCATAAATTATTTCTAATTACACACAACAGCAGAATTATTTCAGAAAAAACAAAAATTTAGCTTTTTATTGAGTCAATGCACAAACCACTGCTGTGCAATGATGTGCTTTGACTTTGTAATGCTCAAAGCTTTTAGAAATCAAGTTAAAATTGAGGGTTATCTTCCAGGGTCTTCAAGGGGTTTGAGCTGTCACTCCAAAAAGAAAAGCATGCCAAAACCAAAATAAATCAGTTTAGACTTGAGAAAAGGAATTGTTGATGCTACAAAGCAGGAGATGGATGTCCAAAGTTATCACAGCGTTTCCAAGTATTAAGAACTGGAGTGAGAAGTATTATTAAGAAATTCAAAGAGAGCCACACAGTAAAGAACAAGCCTGGCAGAGGTAGGAAGATTCTGGGAAGACAACTAGTGAGAGATGTGACTAAAGACCCCAGAACAACTGCCAAGACACTCGTGAATGACTTCGCCAAGTCTGGGACTGTGGTCTGACAGAAGAAAATCACTGGAACCGTGCACAGTAATGGACTGCGAGGTTACAGACCAAGAAAAACTCCAGTTCAGCAGAAGAAACACCTTTAAGCCAGACTGGAGTATCCTAAGGACAACCGCAAGAAATATTGTGCATATTTGAAGTGTGTCCAGCTTGAGAGATTCGCAGAAGAACAGACTGGGATTGCTTAGACTTACTGAAAACTACAACAAACAACTTCAGGGTGCTTTCAAGCAAAAAGATACACAATTGACTATTAGCATCAGGTGGTCTAATAATTTTGACCCTAGTAGTTTTGTGAAAGCAGCCAACTCAAGATAGATTTTGGAGGATTTTCGCCCAGCCGAGTTGCCAATCACAAAATAGCCACGATAGCTACGCCATAAGGATACCCTCCTCTTTGACTAAAATACACACCATGTTACGTCCATTAGGATTTGAAAGTAAAAACTGAGATCACAAACTTATTGGTAACGTGGCTACTGAGGCTATGTTACTCATCTGCAGATTATGTGGATCAGTTGCCCCCTACTGTTCATTAGAAAAATGACAGGTTTCATGCTTTTCCCTGTTGGCTTTACTTTTCAGACCCAGAAACTATGGCCATCTTTTATATACAGTCTGTGTTATGTAGCCTATAACACGTATACATCTGCATTTTATAAAACTCTGATACTGATTTACTGTGTAACAGGGCTAAAGCCTATAAAAGCAGGTTTGAATCTTAACATTGACCTTAAACAGAAATTTGAGAAGAGATAAAAGCTTTTTGGCTTTCTCTAGTTTCCCATTATTATCCTGTATTGTGTAAATGTGCTCCAGGGTTTGTGGGTAAACTAACCTAATCTTCAGAAAAAGTCATGACACAGAGTCCACATAAATAAACAACCTATGTTTTCAATAAAGTTCCCCCGGGTTCCTCCTTTAATTTAATCAGTGTATATATTTTGTTTCTTGTTACTCTTTATGTAAAGGCCGTATTACGTCTCTCTGAAGCTCCCCTCTGCGCTGGGTACAGGGTTTGTGTTGTCGTCACCCTCTCTTCTAATGCAGGGCCCCTGGAGCCAGAAGGTGTTTCAGAATCATGAGTCTGTGACTTGGCAGCGTGTTGAATGACTGTCAACTTAAAGAGCAGCAGTTCAGCAACTCTGCTGTAAAACCAAAGCAACTCCATTCAGCTGCCAAGTCAACCACAGCAACCCCGTCACTCCCCTCGGGGACACATACAAAGCACAAAGGATGTAACCTGAACCGTGCCGTCATTAGGTTCCAAACGTTAGGTGAAAAAAAGCACAAAAAAACCCCTTTACAAGCATTTTTATATTTAAAACAGCTCATAAAGACTTGATTTAGACTGTGTGATATTTTTAGCACCCTGTTTCACAGCTGATTGTTGCATTTGCAGTTTAAGGGTGACTCTAGTGAGCAATGTGTCACACCGCCCGTCCTACTTCTACAAATTCACAGCACTGAAACCACAAACCAGTCTTTCTACCTTGTAAATACAACATGGCGATAATCGGATCATTCACAGATGCTACTCAAAGGTTGTTTTTTTTTTTAAGTTATTCATCAGAATAAAGTGTAAATTTCTTCCTTCAACTTCCCAAATATTTTTCAGATTTGAATTGGACAATATAAGAAGTAACTTGCAGATGTAATGGTAAATATAGTTATAAACGGGCATTATATGCTTCATTTTATTCCTCTCTCTCTCTCTCGCTTTTACATTGTATCACTTCCATACAAAATAAAAATAAAACAAAAGAGAGCTGTAAAAACAAAAACAGCTCAGGGACAAGAGCATATAATACTGTAATCAACAGTGATTTCAACACAAATAAGAAGATGTTCTTGTCCTTTTGTCTGAAACATCTCCATTCATTAGGCACGCCTGTTCCACTGCTCGTTAACACAAATCTTTAATAATCACATGGCAGCAACTCAATGCATTTAAGCATGTAGGCTCAAGACGACCTGCTGAAGTTCAAACTGAGCATCAGAATTTAGAGGAAAGGTGATTTAAGTGACTGGCTTGATTGGTGGTGCCACACGGTTTTGGGAACTGTTGATCCGCTGGGATTTTTCCATACAACCATTGCTAGGGTTTACAGAGAAGGTCTGAAAAAGCAAAAATATCCAGTGAGTGGTAAAAATGAAAAAGCCTTGTTGATGTCAGAGGTCAGAGGAGAATGATCAGAACAGCAACTCACTCGTATACAACCAAGGTATGCAGAAGAGCATCTCTCAATCCAAATTTGCTGCAGCAGAAGACAGAACTGAGGCTTTCAATTCAGATGGGGACTGGACACTTTAAGATTGGAAAAATGTTGCTTGGTATATTAGTACCAAATTCCGGTGCAACTTAGGATCAGCATGAACGCTTGGATCCACCCTGCCTTGTATCACCAATTCAGGCTGCTGCTGTTGGTGTAATAGGGTGTGCACACTTTGGGCCCCTAAGTACCAACTAATCATCATTTCAGCACCACAGACTACCTGAATATTGCTGCTCACTGTGTTCACTGTACTCAGATGGCCTCCACACCAGATCTCAATCCAATAGAGCTCCAATGGGAACAGAACCTTGTTGAATCTATGTCACGAGCAATCAAAGCAGATCCTAACAAGCTGTAACTAATAAAGTGGCCGGTTTTATGTAAATACACTTTCTTTAAAAAAAAAAAAAGTGTTTGTAAAAGCAACATATTAAGATCGTATCTTAATTCCTCTTTTGAATAATATTCATAAACATTTATTAGATGCTACTTTTACTGCTCTAATCCACATCTAACCTGTGGATCAGGTGTTCTGTCATGCACCATTTCCATGCTTTGCATGTTTACACTTTAAAAACATTTCAAGCAAAGCCTCAGCAGATTGACTGATAGTAAATAGTAGTTCCAGCTCTGCTTTAAAGCTGCTATGATTAAAGTTCAAAAGTGAGACTGTGCAGAAATCACTTTGCAGGTTCTGCACGCCGTTTCCCATCTGTGTCTTATCTGTCTCTTCCTGTATATGAAACAAAATATGGAAATAGTGGGTGAGTCAGGGCACCGCAAACAGTGTGAACCTGCTGCTCTGTAACAATGGACTCCACCTGACCTTTCTTTGTTGCTGCTCTCAGCACCAGAGCGCCTCTGCTGCTGCTGCTGCTGCAGGGTGGTGTGAGTCTGATGATCTGTGCAGCCCAGCAGGGTTATGGGCATGAGCGCCGCTGTTTCAACACAAAATAAGGAGTGTGTGAAAGCACCGCAAGCTACATGCCAGAGTATGCTTTATTATAACTGGCTGCTGTCACTGACACACAACCTTCTCATCAACCATTTGATGAACAACATGGAAACAAACACGCTGAAGGAGGAGGTGGAGAATTACTGAGCTGTGTTGTTGCTTATAAAGAGTCGCCCAGACGCCATGTGAACCACAGATGGGGCGTTAAGTCGTGACTCACACAGACTGCAGCGACTGAGCGTGATGAAGGTTTAAGATACACAAAAGAGGACAGAGACAAGCTGAGAGGAACAATTCCTGCTCTGTTGCAATATCTCGATAAAAGGGATGGTTTTCTCAGCCGGTCTCCTCCTTCACAGCTTTTTTTCCCCTAAACTCTTTATTTGTCCTCCAAGTTAAGTTTTTCTCACTCTGTCCTCTTTCTTCCTCCCTGCCTGGATTGCTGGGAAACCCCAGAACACATACAACAATGTCACTCAAGTCAAACAGAGTAGAAAATTAACATTCAGATGGTGTCCCAGTGCTCCATCATCTGATACTCTCTCAGCGACTTGCAAATGGAGTCAGAGGTGTGGAGAGGCAGAAATGCTGCGAATGTGCAAGGAGAGAGCGCACGTAAGACAGATCCCTAACAATCTTGGTGTGAGCACGTAAATCCCCTTTCACTTTTGTGTATCCAGAAGATGTTTAGGTTAGAGCAGCAGCAGGAGCAGAAGTCTGAGCATGTGCAACATATTTGCTGTGCCCCACATGGCCAGGTATCTTAATCCCCACCACCCTTGGGATTCCCCACCAAGAGATCCCATTAGTGAGGATAAAAGCTGTAATGTAGTCCAGAGAGGCCTGATGGATGTGCGGTGCGCTGCAACCCCCCCACAGGCCAGCGCTGACCTCCATCTGATCCCTCACTAACTGGAATTACAGCTCCGGCTCCAGCAGGCAGTGTAAAAGAGCAATGAACTGTAAAGCATTTTGATGTCTTAATGAACAACATGCACACACAGCAACAAGTCCAATAAGGTGCACCTATAAATTCAAAACGAGCAGCAGCATTTGCAGACAGCAAAGAAACCGCTTCAAACAAGCGAAGTCTCGCAGCTAAGACAGAAAATGTTAAACAGTGAGAAACACTCTGAGAGCTGAAGTTTGGACAGATGCAGCTTGGCTTTTTTTTTTTTAAACCAGTGGAGATTATAGTTCAGTGCATCTTCATGAGCCTTAATGCAAGTCTTCATCTTTAAAGTGAAATTAAAGAATCCCAGGAGCGAGGGGAAAAAAGCTTTCTACATTCTTCTCAGACCTACAGAAGGGTAACATAGCTCTGGGTCAGCATCTGGTGTCACTGAGCAATAATCACACACGATATGAACACGAGAAATAATTCAAGAACTAGATCCGGAGATCAGGAAATTTATTCACTTTAATGATGTCTGGAGAGTGATCAGAGCGGGTGTTGGAGCATGAAGGTGAAGAAATCAGAGACACCTGAATGCAAATCGCAACCCTGATCCTCAATGTAAAAAGGGAGGAAAAGGAAAAAAAGGCCAATCATGTGCCGAGGAGAGCTGATCAAGTCCCGCATATAAATTCAGTGATCGTTAGAAGACCTATAATTCAGGTATCCAAGTCGCAGGCACACAAACAAAACAATAATCAGCAGGAGATTATGGGTAATGAGCGAGCCTGAATTACTCTGGGCTCCATTTTCCACATTTTGGCCTCGGCTTTGAGTGTAATCACTTTAGTATGTTTCCCTTCAAAGTTTGTGCTTTTCAGTCAAAGGGAAATAAAGGCAGAAAGTTCTGGTGAGAAGCCAATACCCTCCAGTGACCACTTGTCCTAACAAAACAATGAGGACACCGTTTCTGGAGCCAAGAAGAACAGAGAAGCGTTCCTGTGGGGGAAAGATTTCTGGTGTTTGTAATCATCTGAGCCATTACAATTGTAGTTTTACTATCGGGTTCTGATGTGTAATATTGCAGCTTATAAAACAAAGTTTCAATGAGCTGACCAGTTTCTAAAACCTTATTACTGCTGCTGACACCTTTAGCCTCCAGCTAAACTTTGAACTTTTTGGCAAATGTTCACTTTACAGCATGAAAACCTCACTTTGAAGACCTGAAGTTTGCTTACACTCATCAAAGGCATGAAGGTTTTGGTAATTTGGGGCTTTTAATAATTTCTTTAAACTGTCTGTTTGGACTGGGTGGAATGATTGAACAGCACACATCTTTAATGACTTTAAAAAAAAAACAAAACACAAATGGGTGCACAAGTTTTAATTTATTTTGGATTTTTGGTTGGTTATTTGATTTTTCCCTAATCCACACAGATATATACAGACTCAAATATGCATACATATACGTGCATATACTGTACACTTTAATCTTTTGATAAGTGGTGCTGAAGGTTTTCAACTTTTTACATTATATTTTTAGAATCTGATATTTTCACACTTTGTTAAACAGACAAAAACCAGGAAACAGGTTTGAAAATTAGGCTTGTTTTAAAGGCTAGACTGTGCAGCTTCTGGAGAAAATTCCAGTAGGACTGTTGCTGTTGCCAGTTATTGTCTTGTTGCATTGTCTGGTGAAGCCTGAGATGTAAAATTTTGCTTTTTTCAAAGCATATTTATCTTCCATTAATAAACTGAAAGTCTTTGTACTGCCTGGAAGAAATGTAGGGACTTTTTACTGTTGTCTGCCAGACTTTGCTGCTTGCTACTCAACAGGTGTGGCTAAAAAAGCTGAAGAGACAAAAAGTTTGACAATAAGAAGTTTAAAAAAGCTAAACAGAATGCTTTTTTTTTTTTTTGAAATTCTGACGCTTTAAAGCATGTCAGTAAATATTTTCTGGATTATTTGTCACATGAGCCACATATAGTACATACATTAATAAGTAATGTGGATCTAACCGCATTAAAATTGTTTAAAGGAGTGCAAACATGCAACATGCGGACAATGTGAAAGAGGTTAAAGTTCACCCCTGTGTTGGACTGAAGAAACTTTTACCCAAGCACACAAATCATAAAAGTCTTTTTGTAGAATAACGATATAACTATTTTTCAGACTATAAATTATATACAAGCAGATCAGCCATGAAGTTTGGCCATTTTTTTCCTGAAGGAGTCAGCAAGTCTCTTTTTTTCTTTTTTATTGCACCTTTAAAGGTTTCTTGTGCCAAAGTACTGCAGAGAAGTGTTTAGATTTCCATCTTGTATATGAGCTCTGGAGGTTTCCTTCTCTCTCTCCCATGCACAGGGTTGACCTTCCCACTAAAGCCATGGCTCCCTCACAGCAGCACATTACAAGAAACTGGGAACTATCTGGGAAAATAAACGGTTAATAAACCGACCCATCCTTCAGTCACGCTTCTGCTGCGGCTTGGTTATGGAAACATCAAAGCTAAAACACACACCTGGTTCAGAGTCCCGGTTACATTCCCTTCATTCAGAAACCAGGAACCAGTGTCATTTTCCCAATTAGGAGTGGAAAGGAGGGCTGGAGATGAAGAGAGACAGCAGCAGCTTCTGGAAGCAGCATGAAAGCTGCTCATTTGCTAACACCCTGCTGGGTTAATTCAACCCCTGCATGAGTGTGTATGTTTTCACACTGGCCTACTGAACTCTTTCATTTCATGCCATCAGAGGACCTCTGGTGTGGACAAATAGACTCAAAGGAGGGAACAGATGATAATGGACACATAGAAATGCCAGCGTCGCAAATATGACGAATAAGAAAACAAAGTGTTTGACTTTGATTTAAGTGGCTTTGAGTTTGGCATGGTTGTTGGTGGCAGAGCGGCCTGTCTGAGTATTTCAGCGACCGCTGATCTACTGGGATTTTCCATCACAATTATCTCTAGGATTTACAGAGAAGATGCGAAAAAGAGCAAAAACCCAGTGAGCAGCAGTTCTCTGCTGTCTTGTTGATATCACAGGTCAGAAGAAAATGGCCAGACTGCTTTGAGCTGATAAAAAGGCAGCATTAACTCAAATAACCCCTTGTTGCAACCAAGGTAAGGTATGCAGAAGAGCATCTCTGATTCCAGATTGGCTACAGCAGCAGAAGACCACACCCTGTACCACTCCTGTCAGGAAAGAACAGGAGAGCGGGGATAGAACTCATGTGGATTCACTAAAATTGGACAATAGACAACTGGAAAAACGTTGCCTGGTGTGATGAGTCTCGATTTCTGCTAAGACATCTGGATGGTAGGGTGAGAATTTATCATAAAAAAAATTGAAAACATGGATCCATCCTGCCTTCTATTAGTGGCTCAGGCTGTTGATGATTTAACACTGTGGGGAGTATTTTCTAGGCACTCTTTGTGGCTCTTTGTACAAAGTGAGCATTGCTTAAACGCCACAGCCTGCCTGAGTATCATTGCTGACCATGTCGACCCTTCTATGACCACAGTCTGATTCCATCAGGATAACACGCCATGTCACATATCTCAAATAATCTCAAACTGGTTTCTTGAACATGACACCGAGTTCACTGTACTCAAATGTTCTCCACAGTCATCAGGTCTCAATCTAATAGGGCACCTTTGGGATGAGGTGGAACAGAAGATTTGCGTCATCAGTCAAACACAAAATAGCAACGTGTACCTAATAAAGTGGCTTGTTAGTATATATAAAGACATGTTTGTTGTAAAAGGTGAAATTTCGGTAAAAAACAAAACAAAACTGCAAAATTAAATATAAACAGAAACAAAGCATAGACAGGAAATTAAATCTCTATAACCCTGAAACATTTTGACTAATTACAATAAAGGTTTGTAAATTTTTAAACACGTTTCTAATTTTTTAAATACTGTTTTTGTAGCTTAATTTGCACTCTAAAAATGATCCTATGCAGTTTGAAAGGTGTCAAAACATAAACTCAGACTCCAAACGGTTAACTTTAGTGTATCAGTAGCTTGCGGTATGTGCTTGCTTTTGTGTGTGTGTTCACAGCGGGTCACAGCTGGTTTTAATACAGAAGGAACTGGCAGATTAGAAAATGAGTTACAATGAAGGGAAAGGGGGATTTGGAGCTCAAAATACCATCAAAGAAAATAACACATATATCAGAGTCGCCTGTGGATTCAGGCATTCAGCTCTTTTCTCTCCATCCAGTCCAGCTACTATGTGCATCTTCACAGAAAGCAGAAGTTCTGAATACTCAAACAGTTACATGTCTAACAAACTAAAGTGAGCTTTTATTTTTCACTCTTCATGTGAAGCTGCATTTCCTGTTCTTCAGTTCTCCTGCATTACACTCAGAGATGAGAGCGGCATCAATGAGCAAATATGATTGTTTCTTAAAACTACCAAAGTTTTCTTTTCTTTTTGAGCTTAAAACTTTACTCTGGAGCTTGGCAACAGCTTCTAATTGTAAAAAAAAAAAATTTCACCTCAAGGTCAGTACAGTAAGGACCTTTATGGATGAATGTCATGAACTTTAGACTTCTTCTTTCAGCTGCTCCTTAGCAGATCATCTGCCTCATTCTCACCCTGTCCCTGGCATCCTCATCTGTCACACCAAGCCTCTTAAAGTCCTCCTTCGCTACATCCACGAACCTCCTCTGTGCCACCGTCTTGAAATTTGCTAAATAAAAAGTTAAACTTTTAAGCAAAAATAGAAAGTAACTGAGTTGAACAAGGTTTCAGGGTGCACTGACTGATTTTCACAGCACTGGATGCCAATGAATGGACATGAGGTTACACGCCCACAAAAGTCTGCAAAATCCCCCTGAAGTTTGACAAAGTGTTTGATATTAGTCAAACATCAGCAGAAAATATGGCCCAGCGGCTGTTTTATAACTTCTTATCACATCTCAAGCCCTTCTTCAGCAGAGAGACAGAAAAATGAGAATCTGATGCATTCTTAAGCAACACCAAAAAGACCACAGAAGAAGTGCATGATGGCAGAATTATTTCCATGGTTAAACTTCTAAACAAGTCAAGAACACACTCAAGGAGGTAAACATGTGATTGTCTACAAGCACGAGACTCCATCATAAATGGAAACAGAGGGTTTACAACAACAGAGACTTTTCAGTTATTAAATACAAAACTGAATGCAGACAGACACAGAAACCAGCAGCAACTGAAGGCGGCTGCAGTAAAGGCCTAGCAGAGCAGAGTCTCCAGAAAGGAGACGCAGCGTCTGGTGACATCCACGTGTTCTAGAGTTCAGGTAGTCATCGACTGCAAAGGATTTTCATCCTACTATTAAAAACAATTCCAGTATTTAAAATTATGTTAGTTTGTCCAGTTGATTTTGATCCTTTGAAAGTGGGAGACTGAATAAATATGGCTGCATATAGGAAACCCCTTGACTTACGGCTGAAAGTCTGCATTTAATCACAGATTGATGCTTTGATTTAAAATCCACTGTGATCGTCCACATAAGGTAAGTCACAAACTTACGGGCCTAGTTTGTTGTCTTCCCACTATTAAAATCATTTTGATTCAAAAAGGCCACTGCCCTCTAACAAAAAAAGCTAAAATAATAATAATACAGTTTAACTACAGCAGTGTTTCGACTTAAACAGGACATTCCTGGAGTAGAAAGCAGCAGGAACCTCTGCTGTCAGAGTGGGAGTTAAGCCCTACATATCAGGAGTGCAGACCGCCCTCAGAGGGACAACATGCCAGGAGCGAACGGTGGTTTGAGTGCAGCCCACCGCAGCACACTCAAGAAACTGGCTGCATGCGTGCTTTGAGTCATGTTGACCACAGAAAGCAATTCATCCTGCAGAAGCAGCTGTGAATGTGGTGGTCCTAAGTAGCCGAGATTTCAGCAGATTGCCTCCCTGGACTCCTCTGCGGTCAGCTCCTGTTCAGGCTCTTCTCTCCACTGAATTCTGTCAAAACTCCCAAAACTACTGAGGTCACAGGGAAAGGTGAGGGGACACAGAAAGAAAAGAGGCTTCAGCACAGCAGCAGGTTTAAAAGTGCAGTATGTTCAGGGGGATGTGGGTGGACTGCACTTTTCCTACATTACGCTGCCAGTGTCAACTGGAAACCTGGATGTCTTGCAGCGACACGTCAGGAGGCGGATTCCTGAGGCAGACAAGGAGAAATCAGCTCAACACAAAGTCATGACCCCAATGTAACAACACAGCAGTCACTGGAGCTGATGGAGATGACAGCCTGTGGGTTGCAAGCTGTTTCCTTTCACTTGGTTCTGTAAGACTTAACCCTCAAACGACTTCATTTAAACTCCAAGCAATCTCAAAAACCATCCATGGAAACACTCTTCACCGCTTTCTACTTTTAAACCATCCACCAGCAGCCTCTAACAGCCTTCACTCATTAGGCAAACAGAGGAACAATGCCACCTACAGGTCAAAACGTTAAACTGCAACAATACTACCAAGTAGATTTTTATAAGTTTATCCATCGGCCTTCTTCTCATTAAAGCTCCAAACAGAAAACTCTGTGCAACTGTAACCCTTAGAAATATCTGTGTAGACCATTCTTTCAAGCTTAATTTAACCCCAACGATAGAAAAACATCCCTTACTTCAATTTTGTACAGTGGAAAAAACAAAAAACGTAAAAAGATTACAACACAGATTGGAGAAAAAAATCTAGATGTCAACTTTTATGTGAAGGAAAAAGGTTCTCAGTGACAAAATAAATTATCTAATCAATCACTGATCATTCTAACCAAGGGATAACCCTGCCTCCTTAAAATTCTTTATCAAGAGTGTGACAGTTGATCATATTACATTGAAAACTATATTTAAAGCAACTCTATTATCTTTTTTCTTATTTTTAGTCATATACTTTTGCTCTTACAATGGTGCCATGTTCTTATTTGATATGACCGAAATTTAAAATAATGAGGTCAGAGTCGTTATCCCTGCAGGTTCAAATCTTTAACTCTTACCCCTTGAAAACAGACTAGGACTAACCCGTGAAGTTCTTTCCTGAACTGAGTGGTTTCTGTCATAGTTCAGGCATGCTTATAGAACATAATGACAGAGTGTGCATAAGACGTTAGTGAGGGTGGTCTCTGCCTGTGTAGCTACCCTTGGAAAAACTCAGACCCTATTCTGATGGTTGTCAAACTACGTCTTTATTAATATAAACTTAGGAAAACTCATTCTTAAGGTTACAGGGGAGCTCGTCACGTCATCTTTATAGGGGAAAGAGTTAACATTGAATGCAAAACCTGCAACAGTTTTTCCATTACCACATCAACTACATGGACAAAAGTATTGGGCAACGACTCTTTAACCTTTGAATTCGGATGTTTTCAGTCCCATTCCCACAGGTGTATAAGATCAAGTGCCTAGCCACGCAGTCTGACTTTACAATCACTTGTGAAAGAGTTGGTCTAAAGAGCTCACTGAAGTCTGTAATGGGATGCAACCGTTGCCACAAGTCACTCAGTGATATTTCATTTTCATATTCCACAATCTTCTGGCATTAACATCAGCATAAACACTGTGCTGGGAGCATCATGGCTGAGCACTTCCTGTATGTATAATGTGCACATGGCCCAGTAATTCTGTCCATGTAGTGTGCCTGTCCTGGTCCTGGTGCCTCTTTTAGCTTGTTAGCTAGTTTTGTGATACTTTCCTCCTTTTTAGTTTATTTTCACCCTTATTAACCTCCTCACTGTCAATCAGGTCGCTTTATGACTCAGTATCCCGTAGCTGCATACACAGATTCTGTGACAGAAGTTTTTCTTTAAAGGCTTGTTTTAGGAGAAATGTGTACATTTAAAAAAAAAAAAAAAAAAAAAAAAGCACAAA
>VUQG01010379.1:16551-40176 GCA_015106755.1 Etia nguti | reverse complement strand
CCAATTCAGTAATCCTGGCCTCCAGAGCTGCAAATATGCTACATTTGTTACAAGTATCATTACTGCTAAAGGAGGCCGAGGAGTAACTAAACATCTGACACAAAGAGCAGGAAAGTGCAGGAGGGACAGTTGAAAAGGCCATGCTGCTAGCTAGTTGGCTATGAGCTAAGCTAAGCTAGCGAAACAGTAAAGACACAGTGAGTGAATACTTTGGCTATAAATTAGGTAGTGAGTACACAGAAAGTGTGCTTCGGATGAAACACGTGAAGATTATACTATGAAAATAGAATGTATCTAAAAGTTTTTAATTAAATTGCTAAGCAGATAAGCTACTCAAAAAACACCACTGTGTTTGAGCAGGAACAGGAAGTGATACTCTACCGCAGAGAGAGCGAACACCAAGTGACAGCGCCACCAAGAGTCAGGGAGTGCAAAGGGGAGAGGGGAGAGTGAATTCACCAATTAACCTAACCCCACTAACTGCATGTCTTTGGACTGTGGGAGGAAGCCAGAGTACCCCGGAGAGAACCCACCCCAACACCACACCGAAGGCCCTGGCCAGATAGTGGATTCAAACCCAGGACCTTCTTGCTGTGAGGGAACAGTGCTAATCAATGCAACAACATGCTACCAAATCACAACAGCAGTCATCTAAAGGTGCTTTATATTGTAAGGTAAACACCCTACACAAATACAGAGAAAACCCCAACAATCAAACGACCCCCCATGAGTAAGCACTTGGTGACAGTGGGAAGGAAGAACTCCCCTTTAACAGGAAACCTCCAGCAGAACCAGGCACAGGGAGGGGCAGCCATCTCCAATGATTGGTTGGGGGTCGCGGAAGATGGGTGGATCATTCTTCTTGCTATGTGCCAAATCTTTGTAAAATAGTAAGAAGAATTATATTTTTCTTACTATCTTACATTTCACCTGCTCCCGGCACAATATATCTCAGAGCTTCCATTCAGATCAAACCCTTGATGGTGAAAGATTTGTTACTACCTTAAATTAATGAATGACATTTAGAAAAAAAGGTAAACCTACAGTGAACAAACAGTGTCCTCACAGTGAACGTGCTGATGTCTCTGGCCTGAAGCGGCATCAGTGGAGTATTTACTTATCCAGTCATTACAACTGAGAAATTTGAGCAAATTCTGAGAAACAATATCGGCTCGCAGTCCGCCAGCAGGGAGGGAGGGGTGGCTGTGAGTCTGTGACAGAGAAACGTGTAATTTCCTAATTCTGATCTTGCAAGACAATCCGTCCTTATCAGTGTCTGATTCCCACATTGGAGGAAAAGTAGACGGAGAAGCTGGAGGCCATTTCTCTCTCTCTCACACTCACACACGCGCTAAATAGAAGACAGAGGCATGAAATTACATGAAGGAAAGGGATATAGATAGAAAGGCTGAGAGACTAGTGAGAGAACAAACAGGCCTATCAAACGACCACAGACCCAGATAACAAGATAAGGCCTAATCAATCAATCCTTGCACACGGAGAGAGATTGCGCTAAGTGGCTCATGAGTCCTGCTGTAAATTAAATCTGCACACTCCTTCAAGTAAGACAGAATGGAGGGAGTGAGAGTTGGAGAGAAGAAGAGAAAGAGAGAGGGGGGATAATAGGGGCTAATTTCATCACCGTGGCCCATGATGAAGCTTTTACACGGTGGTTTGAGAGGCCAAACTAAAAGGCTGGAGGTTTGGTGATATTGAATATGAGTGGTGTGTCATGATTAGATTTGTAAGACGATAGCCAAGAATTAGATTATAGGGTCTAATGCGGATATCTGAAAGGGTGTCAGATCTTAAGGGTTTGGTGTGTGTGTGTGTGTGTGCACGTATTTGAGCATGTGTCTTGTAATTCTCTTCCTGGAGAGGAGAAGCCAACAGACAATGGTCTAACACTCTCTGATTCACTTTAATTCACTCAGTCCAGCACCATACATCCTCATCACTGCTGTGTGTATGTGTGTGTGTGTGTGTAGACTGAACGTCACCAGGTTGCTAAAACAAAAAAATACTTATAAAAAAGGAGAAGCAGTGAGCGGCAGACCCGGGGAAAAAAAGAAAGAAAAGAAAAATGTCTGCGTTTGGTTAAACAGAAGCGCCAGTGTTCCTCAGCATGATAAATCATTTTGCTTGGTTTTCTCTCTTAAAGCTACAGTGCCAAAGTGTGTGTTTCATTTGGCGCGGCTTCATTGTTCAGTCACTGGAAAAATGCCTTCACCAGGCAATAATTAAGACTATTCAAATGTTTACTCTCCATTTATTCTGCTTGCCTGTGTGTGCGTGTGTGTGTGTGTGTGTTCATAAACCATCTCCAACTTTGAGTATTTATCTGGGGAAAATGGCAAGACAGCATAAAGTATTAGTAGAAACTCATCGTCCCGATGATGGACACATTAGCCCATTTGTATCTTTGTAGACGCTCGGCGTCTCCAAGATCGCAAGTATTAAGTCATGGAGCAACTCTTAAGCACACGTTCACTACAGCTCTGAACCTTTATACACATTACCTGACAGAATTACACTTCAAGTGTTCTTCATTAAACACTGTACACCACTAACCAGCCAATCACATGGCAGTGCGCTTAGACATGGTCTAGATAACTTTGCTGCAACCAAGGTAGGCAGAAAAGCATCTCTGAACACACAGAACATTGAACCTTGAAGCAGCAGAAGACCACACCGGTTCCCGCTCCTGTCAGCTAAAAAACTGAGACCACAATTCATTTCTTCAGCTGCTGAACATTTGATATAATTTAGTTAATTTTGGGTTGCTTGGCTCATATATCTGATCAAGGTGGGCGAGACCAAAACATTATAACCTAATTATTTTTAGCAGCGTTATCACGGAGTAATGATAACCTCTAATTCTTGTTTATTTCATTCTTTATTGTATATATAAACTGATTTAAAATGGTATTTTCAGTGGTCTACAAAGTAGTTTGAATCTGGTATGCTTGAGATCAGCTAAGCAACTGAGTCACTATTTGTGGAGGAAATTTGATCCTTTGAGGTTCAGGCTGAGCTCTGACCCCTCTCCGGAGGTTTCTTCCTTTTAAATTTCCAGATTGTCTATTTTATTTAATTCATTTAATGTACATAATTCACTTACTTGTTGCATATAATGTCCCCCTGTATATATTCACTAAATGTATATAATGTTCTCTCCCTCGAGGAGCGTGTCAGGATACATTTCACTGTGTGTTGTACTCGTATAACTATGCATGTGGCAAATAAAGAATCTTGAAAAGGGAGTTTTTCCTTCCTACTGTCACCAACTGTTTGCTGACGGGGTCTCTTCTGATTGTTGGGGTTTTCTCTGTATACCTGTATTGAGGCATATGTTGTGATTTGGTTCTACATTCATAAGATTGAATTGAATGTAGACAGCCCCAAATTTGCAACAGACGGCAAAAGATTTGGGATCTTTGTCAGTTTACTGCAGTTAATCACTGTTTTATCACAAACAGATTGCATGTATTTGCCAACTTGACCCTATTCAGCCACAAACTGTCTTCATCTTATTGCTGTTTCATTTCCCTCTTGATGCAACAAAGCTGCTTTTAAAACAGCAACTGACTGCAAGTGCTCACAGGCCTGGTCCCTGTCACTTCAGTGACTATTGCACACAGTCATAATCATTTTGGTCGTACCGTGGTCTCTATCTGCAGTTTTCTATAGTCTCACTGTTGTATTAGACAGCGAGTGAAAATTAAACTTAAAACAATATAAAACAGAGTAAAAAAACAAACAATCCCAACAGCACAAACTGCTGTCTCCTGTCTGACGAGTGTGTGACTTTGTCAGCCCATCCAACCTGTGAATGCTGACTTTATCATTTCGTTTTGTTTTTTATATAAAAGCACTCAGTGTCCAATAATGCTGTGACGCCTGCATAAAAGTGCAGACACCAAAGGAAACCTTGCATGGATCTATGTGCCCCAGCAGTATTAGCCATACTCCCTCTGTCACAGAAGCTAACGTGACCTCATACAGCCACACAGCAAAGCAAACACAAACACAGCGCAAACGCATCCAGCAAAACTGAAAATGCAACCAACAAATCTGAATTACAAAAAAAAAAAGGGAACTGCGGCTCACGGCGAAGACCCCATAACTAAAAATTAATGGCCACATGCGCGCGCGTGTGCGCAGACGCCGGCGAAGTTGTTCAAGTGTTGTTTGGCAGCGAGGGCAGACGGGAGATTCATGATTTTTAATATGCAGAGCAACTGAAAAGTGGAAAAGCAGACACTCGCTCACACATACACACACATATGAACTATGAAGATGTTTTTCCATTCGTGTGGTGACAGACAGCAGCTAACACACAACAGATCGCTCCCAGCAGAGAACACAGAGCCCTCACATCATTAACACCTCCTGCTGCGTATCGCCAGCCTTCAACTGTCTGGGGACACAAAGCCAAGGGAGGAAAGGAACAACAGATGAACACTTAGGACACGAACGAAGAGGTGCTATAAATGCATGTGTTTGTGTATGCGTGCATACACATTTGCGTGTGTGTTTGTGTGCTCTCTATCTCCCAAATGCCTCAACTCATCTACTAATTAGTGAGGAGCAATTAGGTGTGCTTAAACTAACCACACACAGTGGCAGGCAGAACACACATCCAGGTAAACAAATAATCACAAACAGAACGAGTGACTCACTTTAACTGCACGGGTTAATAAAAGCAAAAGGCGTCCTTTGAATAGGAACAGAAGAAAAGACTAAAATGAATCTCAGTGAATGTAGTCGTGGGGGACAAAAAAGGCAGACAGAGGGGAAGAAAAGAGTAATAAAGAGAGATGAAAAAAACGAGGAGAAAGAGATAATCATAAGTCCCAATGGACCGATTGAAGGAGGGCGGTTTCTATCACGTGCTATCTCTCATTTATATGCTAATTTACACTATTAACAGAGAGTGGGTGAGAGAAAATGAGTGGAAAGAGGGACTAATAAATACCTACTGATTGCTGTTTGTTCATTACTAGCTGTGTGATTTTAAGGAAATTTGTTGCGAGCGGCCAGGCAGATGTTACCGTTCTAACTAAAGACAAACTGGGTCTCATATTGTCTCGAGGAACTCTTAAGTGCAACAACAAGGTGTAAAGTGGGTGTTTGAAATGAAATGGGGGAAATAATACACAAAATAAAGGCAGAAGAAAGAGATGTTATCAGCGTAATTCAATTTGGATTAACGCCGCAAATCATCTCCTTTCATCCTTCCTCCCTCCCTCTCCTCCTTCACTTTTGTTCCTTTATGATACCGATAGCCACTCGAGTGCTTCTCTCATTTTCAGCTTTAAGCCTTCGCTGCTGCTGATCTCAGTTCAGCTCAATTAACAATAACTCTGAGCTCACACATACACCACGCCTGGCATACATTGCCAGTTTACTTAACCGACCCGCCTTTATTTAGAAGGTAAAGAATCATATTAAGGGGTCTTTTGGGCCAAGCTGGGTCCTTTGGTTTGTTTTTTGGACCTCTGTAATTATTTTAATCATGCCATGCTTTTCAAACAGGACATTTGATATAGCTATCATACATGAACACTACAGTAAAAGGGGGAAAATTCATAAATACACATGGATTTTTGGACACGTCACAAGCGACATATTGACACAATATACCCAAATGCGATTTTCGGATATTTCACAAGTGAAATCTAATTTCAGTCTCCCAAAAATCTCCTAACACTCCCTTGGAAATCACTTCTTTATTGCATAAAACCTCCTGCTCACATGTCTAAATTTCCCTTGGTGTCATTTTTTATTTTATTTGTGTATTTTATGGTGGTTCTCTAGTCTGAATCTAATGTGTGCTCTCTTTAAAAAAAAAAAAACTGAAGCTCTTATACTTGTGTTTTTTCCTGACCCATATTCCCTGCAGAAAAAAAAGAAAGAAGAAAACTCCAAGTTGGTGGAAATGTGGTCAGGTTGGTAAGGCAGCACCCTCACGCTAGGGTTCCCAAACAAATCCTGTTCCAGGACTACAGCTTTTCTAGTAGAAAAAGCAGTCTGAGAGAGCTGAAGTCATGCTGTTTCATCTGGACTATCCTCTGTTCCGCTAGCTGCAGACCACCAGCATAGTCTCTTTCTTTTACTTGGTCCAGATCAATTAAACTCACTCAACCTGCTGTTAATACATACATGCCTAAACTAGTCATGACCCTTTACACAATCACGGCTCTGTTCTTTTAATAAGCCACCATGTTTGTGTCACATTCATCATGTGACAGCTAAGAAAAACATGATCTCTCACATCCTCAGATATCTCACAGTGGCGGCTACAATCTTCTTGTCTTGTTGCTTGGGATGATACGCGTTTCTTTACGTCCTAGTATGCAGTCACTTTTCTTTGCTCCAAGGGTATTTTCACACCTGCGCCATTTAGTTTATTTAAATTGAACTCTGGTTAGTTTTACCTCTTGGTGTGGTTTGTTTGGGCAGGTGTGAACACACTAATCACACCCTGGAACGGACCAAAACAACCACAATCCAGACTTCTTTGAAGGAGGCGGTCTAGGTGCGGTTTCAAATAAACATTATGGTGTGAACGTGATCCGACCTTGATCCGCACCAACTGCCAGGTGTACCTTGCAACTGTTAGCTAAAAAAAATTCCTGGAGCCAGGTATACTTTGTATTCTAGGATGCTGCAAGGTACCGTAGATGTGCAAAGGTCTGTTCAGGTTAGCAGGTAGCCATGAAATGAATGAAAATTCTCCATGTTTTCCACTCGTGCATAACGCAGCACCTCTTTCCTGTATGTACTTTTGTTGCACCCGCCCCAGACAGATCTGGCCAATAAGGAGACTGAACATTCTCACGTGGTTTGTAGTGACACCTTTTGGTTTGGCTTAGAATTCACTTGGATTTTTCGCTGTGAGACAAGAAACCATACCATAGGAAAAAGCTGCAAGTTTACAGACTCATCAACTTATCTGGACCAGAGTAAATTAACTATATGTCTGAAAATACCCCCAAAAAGTCTCATTTCAACACTGTAACAGTTTTATGTGATGGTTGGTGAGGTTTTCAAGTACTGCTCTTCTTCAGTAAACCTTTCAATATACATGACATGAATGTGGTATAATTTATAGAACTTAAACCCCTGTAGCACAGGCCTAGGGATAGGTCATACCCAGCAGTGGTTTTTCCCCTGGTAACTACTGGTTGCTAGGGAAAAATATGTGTTCTGCAACCAGTTGGGAAGTGGTTGTGGGAGGTTGCTGTCGCTAGGTGAAACAGGTTGTGAATAGGTATATGGTTCTGCACTTAAAACCTCTTTCCATTTGTTTTGGTCACTAGCAGTTTGGCGCTGTTGCTCATAGATGCCAACTTGTCTGCTAACACTCACCAACTACTCACCAATTAGTTGCAAAACTGTGAAAGGTGTGACCATTCGCCTTCAAAGTGAAAGTTGTTGGTTTTATTTATTTTCATTAATCAGGTGTTTCAAGAGTCTCCTGTCTCGTGTGTTGCATGTAGAACTTGTGTGTATTACCTTGTTCTGTGCTAATTGAAATCAATTCAAGTAAGAATCGCTAAGAAAATCAAAGGACTTCCAGCCAGTGTTGTTGGAGGATAAACGGGTGTCATCAACAGCATAATCATCTAAACATCTTTACTGGGATCTCACCACAAGTCTTTTTTTTTTAACCAAGGTTTGATAGAGGTTGCCAGGAGAAGCTGCCGCAGTTATTTGACCACTGAAAGGTGTGTGAATACCACGTTGCCGTGTGACATCCTCATGCCTAACCTTTAACCAGCTGCTGAGGGCTGCAGTGTGTTAAAGCATGTCTTTATGATTCTCTATGACCTCATGTGCCTCATGTAAAAAAGCTATGTGGGTCCGAAGCTTTTGGACTTGCGTAAATAAGCAATAACTAAACTAATGTAATGTGGTGTATCTATACAGAGTCAGTTTGTGTTCATGCAAGATTGTGTGCTCCATTAATAAAATGGTTTGACAATTTGTAGTTGCCACATTAAGTCAAAAGCCAAAAATTAATTAAGGGAAAAAAAACGTCTCCTTTCGAATCGAAGAGACACAAGTTATCAGGCCAATATTTGAGCTTTCAAAGAGCTTGAAAATGTGAGTGGAAATATTTACCCTGATAGATGGGGTTTGTGATTCATTGAGCACATATCCTCTCTGTCTTTCGCATTACTCATTCACAGAAACATAAGTATCCATCCGTGGAAGAGCTGATGTGTGCACACAACACTCACACACTGATCATTACCCTGCTGGCTTGTCACAGACACTTGGAGAAACACAAAGAGGGAGACCTAAACCAGAATCCTGAAATGATTTTCCCTCCTGTCACCATCACCACCAAGTTTGTGTGCAAGTTTTTACTGTACATGTGCGCCTGTTTGTGTTGGAGACCACATGCAAAGGGTTTCCACGGGCGACATCCAGAGGTTCTTGGTGGGGGGGTCCCCGGGTTATGATCACTTTTCCAGCAGTGTCGTCACAAAGGCACAATTATACTAAGAGCAAGCTCTTTGTCGAAGCATGGAGACGGAGGATCAGACAAAAACAAAGGAAATGACAAAAGCAAATCAGAACCAACGGTTGCTCTGCTTTATGTTTATACGCCTCACACCAATGCTAAAAAATCGTTTTGCTACAGATTCCATTCACATCAGCTTCCTTTCTTCCTACATGCAAGAATCTGTCTCGCTCTTAAATCTGGCGTCACTTTTACACCTTATTCTCACCGTTTTCCCAGAGTGGAACATATTGTGGTGCTGTGTGTGAAAACAAAGAAATGTATCCAACCATCTAAATATCTACAGCATTTTTTTTCACTGCAAGCAGGGCGAGGTCGAGCACCCCTAAGTGCTCGTGTGGTCTGCTTTATGACCTCTCGCTTGTTTTTAAAAATCTTGTAAAGTTCACAAAAATAAATACACAGAGGAAATTACACACTTTAAGATCTCGCAAAAGCAATTGTAGGGCAGATTGATTCACACCAGCTGAAAGAAAGACAGATTTGTTAGCAGAGTAAGATCTGATCTGTGGGGGCCTACGCCATATTGGTTTTTAGAGTCCAAAAGAATTCATATATTTTTATATATTGTAAATACATAGATCACGTGTTAGAGTTTATCGAAGAAGAAAAAATAATGGGGTATTGTGTGTTAACTTAAAATGTAATTTAAAAATTAGTTAGATTATCATGAAGATACAGCTCAGCTGTGCTATCATAGACAGTAAGCTATAAAAGAGACATAGTAACCAGGACGTAACCTACTGGTTTTTGGACTCCATATATCAAAGCTTCAGTGGTAATGTTTTGGCCCCCACCATGCTGCATTTTAGGAGCCAGAAGTTAATTTACACAGATGAAAGTGTGCAGTGCCAATTTGTTAGCTAATGCTAACTAGCTTGTTAGCAAGCTACATGTGGCTAGCTGTCTTTAGGTGAAATCAGTTGCAATGAGGGTTCTTGAACAAAAAAACTCCTTATGGTTGCTTTGGACAGTATCAGATTGATGTGGTCATGTGTAGTTTGCATGAAAGACATTAACACTTAATTAGCAAGTATCTGCAAACGCTTGCTAATTAACCACCGAGTGGTATTAAACTAACAGAGAACATTCAACTTTAAAGTAAAAGCTGTGCCTCACCGCCACAGCCAACACACTTCAAAAGGTGCAACTTTTACTTACTTTTAAAAATCTGTGTTTCTAGTTTTTGTTCCACTTTTCACATATTGCCACTCAAGGAGCAGGTGGCATGTTCGGCGCCAATTGCTGTGACCACAGCAAGCTGCTAGCAACCAAAGTAATCGCAACAAGATTTTCACTAAATGGTCAGGGAATACACATTTTCCTCTAGCATCCGGTGGTTGGTCGATGGTCGCAGACAAGTCTCCAGGTTTTTGTAACTGGGCCGTCACATATCCAAAATGGCGGACAGTTTAACGTCACGTTTAGTGGTTACAGTGGTCAGCAAAATGTCAATACAGGCCAAAACGATTTTGTACCAAGCTGTAGATAAGCTTTTTAATGCTATAAAGTTGAGCAATTTCACACTGGAGTCAATGGAGACTGGTTCCCTTTTGTAGCTTTTGCTCCTTCCAAATTTGTACTGAATTTAGTGCTGAAGGTTGTCCTTTAGACCTGCATGCACTGCACACGGCACTGCAAGTCTTATATACAATGGTGCCACAGCTGTTGTAATGGACAGATTATCTAATGACACCATTTGTTTTTCTGCATTTTGTGTTTAAATCACAGCAGAAAGCTGCCATACTGAGCCTGGTTCTGCAGGAGGTTTCTTCCTGTTAAAAGGGAGTTTTTCCTTCCCACTTTCACCAAGTGCTTGCTGATTGGGGGGTGGGGGGGTGACATTTGGCTGGTATGACTTCTTTCTATTTGTGTAGGATCTTTACCTTACAATATAAAGCACCTTGAGATGACTCTTGTTGTGAATTGTTTCTATAAAAAAAAACTAATACCGCACAGAATATACACAGATACAAATTAATTAGATATCTGTAATATGCAAATACCAGCCAACTAATATATATTAATCTGGAGCTAAGTCTTCAAATGTCACATGAAATTCGCCTATATTGGTTTAGTAATAGTAATAGTCAACCTTATGCTAACGTAAGAAAATAGAGTGAAGAATGTCACTGGACTAATGCAAAACATCCACATCTGAGTGGATCTGAGCGTATCAGGCAAAAAGCACCAGATATATGCTTTTAAGGAGGAGGATGACGTCAAATAATACTTAAGAGAGTTCAACTCCAAATAACTGAGGCTTCTTGGGTTTTAAACAAGACAATGCAGGTCTATTGTCACACATGGTAGAAGAAAATGTAATCGGTAAATAAAAGAAGAAGAAAAGTTGAGTCGAGCTGAAAGCAGAATCACATCTTCACCACGAGCAAGAGCGAGTTAAGTCACAGAGCACTTAAGAGAAATAGTGGCATGCACACGGTGTGTCAAATTATGAACACAGCTTCTCTTTAATGTTAACAAAAAAGTGAGGAAAAATGTACAAGAGTGTGACACAACAATACCAACAGGCTGAATGTACGCTAATGTCGACTTTATGTGACTTTAACATGGATTAAAGAGATAGGGGCCGTGAATGGTTCAGTCACATTATGTCAGAGCAGAGTCGAGCCTCGCCGAAATTCACTAAACTGTGTAAAAAGTCTGCGTGAATAAATACACGAGGGCCCACTGTGTTATGTAAATGAGCCACCTCAAAGTCTCCCGTGTTACAGCTGTAACCTCGTCGAGTCGACTTAAAGGCAAATTTTCACCCCTCCCCTCCACACATCCCGAAAGATAAACATGTTCCAAAGTTAAGCAGAGACATGATTGATTCAGACACACAGTGGCGCAGTGATGGAACATTTTATCACGGTTTGAGGGAGGAATCAACAAACATTTTCACACATAACAACAGGAACAGATGCCGCTTTTAGAGAGAGGAAGATTACACAGTTTTGTATTTTCACACTAACAGACTTTAAAAAAAACAAAAAAAACAAACAAGAAAACTCGAAGTCAATTTCCCTGCTCTTTTCTGCTGTTATTGTATTATTTTTTTCTTTTCCTCTTCACTCCTTTAAATGGATATTTTAACTGTGGTAGAGAAATTGTTCTTGTGTTTCAGAGCTTTGTTTTGTATACAAAACAAGTTTGAGACCAGAAGATTTGTGTGTGTGTGTGTGTCTGTGTCTTAAAATCTCAAAAATGGAAAATAAATCAAATGCTGTGCATTGTGTTCACCATTGTACTTTGAATCTACAATGGCCCCTTCAGAAAGCTGCAAGTTTGTGTGGATTCTGCACATCATGAATACTGTAGCTGAAGTGGAGGCAGTTACGGACATTTCTTTTATTATTAAACCGAGGCCCAAAAACTGGTAGATAGCTACAGCCACAGCTACATAAAGAGTCACATTCACGCTAGCTTCCGCTTGGTATTGAAAAGGAGATTTGTTTTCCCTCTGCAAGAATTATGTGCCTTATTTGTTGTGATATAAAAGAGTAAAATAAACCCAGCAACAGCTTAAAATCCATGATCATTAAATCTGCATTTCTTTGTTTTTAAGTGTATGATTTGAACAACAGTTAAGCAGCTTCTGTCGTGTTCAAGTAGTAAAAGTTAATTTAGAAAGAGGCAAGAAATATCTGGCCTGTTGATGTGAAACTGGTTCCATTAACTTGTTTGGCTTTGCTATTTTGTAAGAATTCTTAAAACCAAATAAATAAATAAAGATAATTAAAGAAAACTGACAGCTTTTTATTATAATTATTATTCCAAATGGAAAAACCTGCAACCTCGTGTTTGTGATGTGCCTTTAAACCTGTTTAATTGGTGCCTGTATTGATATGAAACGGATTTCATTCTGAGAGAGCGAAGGTGACATGAAAAGGCACATGCTGCCTCCTGGTGGTTTTACAGAGACACTGCACTTCAGTTTGCTTCCATTTCAGTGCATGAAAAAATAAAAATAAAGTCAATTTATTTGGATAATTAAATTAAATAACACCCTCCCAGAACTACCTCTGACCCTGTAAGACCCACTGTAGCTTGCTTTTGGTCATTTTAGCTTCTATTCAAAAGGATGGTGCAGAGAGAGGACATGAAAGTGAGACAGAACAACACATTGGAAATGGTCTGAGGTGGACTCAAACCCAGGCCCCTGCAGCGAGGGCTCCAGCCTTCAGTATAGGACGGTTTGCCAGCTAAACCAGGTGAGCTATGGTGGCAGTCCAGACATGCTTATTACTAATAGCTCAGTTTCACTGTGCACCACATTCACCAACTACATCATCACAGTATGTTCATTTTTTACCATCTTTTTATTAAAGTAAGAATATTTAAAACAGCAATTAATTTAAGACCCAGGCAGGTTTCTCCATGTAATAGTCAGACAGCCACCAAGGGGATGAGAACTTTAACATATACACAACATCTGGTTCTGTTAAGAGCAATCTGGTCACAACACACAGAAGAATTAAAAAGTTGCTTCAGAATTACATCAATTTATGGCACTTAGAGGGTATACAGTCAGTTTGGCTCAGAACTATTAAAAACATGTACAAATCAAGGTCCAATGTGGACCACTTCATGCATTTCATGCGCTCAATAAAAACAAACAAAAACGGGCAAACGACTGAGTATTTATGAGACGTTCAGGTCACATGACACAAACCACACGCATCCTTTCATGCTACTCAGCCATAAAAGCAGCCCTCATTACAGCTTTCATATTTATCTATAGTGACTGTGTCTTCTCTGACTCAGACCTCCTACTCCCATAACCTCCCATTGGGAACCACTCATCTAGAAAACGCCATTACATATCATTTAGACATAGCTAAAGAAGTACAGTGGTCACTGTCCAAATGTAGTAAACAGACTCAGAAAGCGACCCCGAAGTTGCTGACGTGGCTTGTTTCACGATGGGTTTGAAGGGCTTCAACTCCCACTTGTATCAGTGTTACTGTAAACACGCAACATTTCAATGAGATGCACAAGCAGCGAGATGTAAGCAGACAGCAAGAGTGTGTGTGTGTGTGTGTGTGTGTGTGTGTGTGTGTCAGCATTAAGGAGACAGATTAAGACTAGAAGGGGATTAAACTAACAACTGGAACATTGAACCCAATCACATCACGACTGGTGAGTCATTAACCCCTCAATGCTCTGTGTGTGTGTGTGTGTGAGAATACAGTGGAGTAAGGCAGGAGAAGCGTCAGATCTTGAGTGACACAGCTGACAGAGGGAAGGGCATCTTTCAAGAAGCACCGAGAACGACAGATCGCACATGCTGTACACTCAAACGCACGCAGCATCCATGTTATCCCGCAAATCACAGGCTGAGCACACTGACGTTAAGCAGCGCAAACATCAAAGGAATACGGAAAGAAAACAGCAACAACAGCAGAGTGCTTTGCAGAGTATCACGCTTCCTTCTTGTTTCCCCAGCCGAACAGTTTGGA
This sequence comes from Etia nguti, assembly GCA_015106755.1. Lineage (NCBI taxonomy): Eukaryota > Metazoa > Chordata > Actinopteri > Cichliformes > Cichlidae > Etia > Etia nguti. The sequence goes on along the minus strand of VUQG01010379.1, from coordinate 26,175 downwards.
CATCGGAGACTTTGACTTTTCCTTCTTTGGTTTTTCCTTGTCCTTCTTAATGTCTGAGAGAGAGAGAGCGAGAGAGAGCGAGAGAGAGAGAGAGATATCATTCAAATTCTTACTTTATAAAGAAAAAAAAAAGTTTTATTACATTGTATCTGAACACACTGTCATGATGGCGATTTTCATGTTTTCAAATAATCCCTGTGAGACAAACTGTGTTCATCATGTTCGGTTTCAGTGTCACTGGCTTCAATCGCTCTCAATGTAAGGGCAGAAGCCCCACCCACTTTCTGTCCAGACCTTCTGTTTGCAAGGGACGGTCAATCAGAAGAAAGTTGCCTCAATAGGGAGAGGAGTTAAAACAACCTGTTCAAAACTGGGGGTGAACTAAGAGGGTTGGTATCAATACTTAATATAAGTTAAATATCCTCATAGGCTAAAAGCACAGAGCTGCACTACGACCAGATTCCTGAAGAAATTTCGGGTCTGAGCCTCATCAACATCGACAAACATCCTGTTCGCACAGCAGTAGTAATTATTCATGCTACTGTGCCACACAAAGATGGTGAATTATAAATATGTTTTTGAAAAAAAGAAATTGTTTAATAAACCCCGAAAAGCAACTTTAATCCATTTGCGCATTTATTTTGAAAGTCCAGTGTAGTTTGGCTAAAATGATTTTAAAGGATGAAACAGCATGTAGGAGCTGTTTGTAAGTGACTAAGTATTGAGGGACAAAAACAAAAAATGTTAAAATGTCACTGTATTATTAAGTGGGCTTTACTTTGTATACATAATTAAACAGCTCCTTTTATGAGCCCATTTAAGTGTCTTTAATATTGCACCGTGATTCAGAAAGCCCCACATTTGAAGCCAGTTAGTCCGACTTAGTCACCACTAAAGATGTCCCGACACCTGCCATCCAATGGAAAGCAGGGGATTTTCCACGTCTCCACCGTATGGGACACGGCACGTGTGTGTAAACGGACACACAACTCGGAGTGAGAACGAATTGTGAAACTTTGGCATTAACTTTATGAATACATTAAAACTGAAATGGCTAGTCTTTAGCCCACGGTCGGCGTTCGCTCGCTGCAATGTAATGACCTTTCACTGAAGTTCAATAAATCTCCTCAATTTTCAGCCTTGCTTTGCCGGTCATGAATTGCAAATGAAGCCGGATCCAACGCTGCTCTATCAGAGGGTCAAATTAAGCAGCTGCATTATCCATTTGTCTAATAGGGACGCTGCTGACAAAAAGAGAGGGGGGAGCATTTTGTTTGATGCTTTTTCCATTAGCAGTCAGTAGATCAAACTAGATGAAAACATTGCCCAGGCGTACCCTTAAAAAAATGCACCACGAGTTCACGTTCACACACACACACACAGAATTCTATCTACTTCAATTAGAGGTGTCCATGATGGAAGTCCTCAATTGGATAATTTATAAGCCAACTAAGTTGTAGTGACACCGAGGTTATGATAACTAATGAACAAAGTGGGGAGAGGGGTGGGTTGGGTGGGGGGGAGCTGTGGAGGTGGTGCGGGCACTCACTGAAATCCAGCATCATCTTGTTTAGCTGCTCGTCCTCCTCTTCCTCCCTGAGAAGATGAAGCGAGAACACACAGAAGGCAGACAGGCCAGTTAGCAACTGAATGCTACACTTAGAGCAATTAAAATAATCAGTTTCATTACATCGTACTTAGTCCACAAAATGTCAAAATAAAGCAAAAAGTGTCCCTCTCAGTCTCCTAGAGGCCAGAGGGCCGACGTTCAAGTTGATTTTTTTTCTCTAGTTCAGCTGAAGAACGAGCTTAAGCTAATTTACTGCATTTGAGACAAAGTAAATAATAAATACAAGACATTTTTCCTCAATATACAACTAAAACTGTTATATTTGTAATACATTTACTAGATGGTTAATTTGCTGATAGATTAGAGTCACAGAAATGACACAGGATAAGAAGTATGGAGTCGGCTCGAGCGATGCTTTTAATGTCTTTGTAACGTCTTTGTTTCGAATGCTTGAAACGTGCATTAAAAGAGCTGCGAGTTTTAAGCAGTTAACTCGGTTTGGAGTTAAACATCATCAATCCAAACTTTACACACACAACACACTCTGCACACACCTGAGTCTGTCCTCATCCAGACCCTCCACGATAGCGTTTCTATCATTGACGATCCCCACCAGTTTATCCATCAGCTGCTGTTCTTTCTTCTTGTCCCAGGATGTTTTCAGATGTTCTGCACACACAAACATATTTCAGGCTCAGATCAGCGCCCTGTTTTCCTTTTCCCCTGTTGTGGACTCTGCTCAGTCTCATCCCTAAAAGCCCTCACCTGGTTTTTCCATCAGCCTCCTCAGCTCTTGCTCAACAGTGGGCTGCTCTTCCTCCAGTTCCTGGGTTCTTTCACTACACATGTTTGAAAATGGACAAAACACATAATTCATGGCTTATTAAAGAGTATATCCTTTAGAGAGCAGGTTAGGACGGTCAGACTTAAACACATTCACAGAGGCCTCACGTGTTATTGTCGAAACATCAGACACTTTAAACGTTTTTAGAAAAACGCTGCCTCATCCTCTCCATATTTGGTAGTTCTTGGGATAATTCTGTATCTTAGTCAGAATTTCTCAAACATCATTTGGCAACAGATGCATGCAACACATCCAGCAGGTGTGCAAGTCTTCTCGCCACCTGACAAATGTAAATCTGACATTCAGTCTCCTAAAGCTCTGGTTTTGGCCTCCACCTCCCCCCCTGAGATTCTCAGTTCTTGTTTCCTTAGCTGTTGACATATTGACACAAAAGCTTTGGGAATAAGTTTAATATAGCTGTACCTAATGAAGTGGCTGATAAGAGTATACTGTACTATGTACATGTATGGTTCACTCGGGCTCATCAAAACTGGACAATAGAAGATGTTGTCTGGTTTGAGTCTCAATTTCTGCTGAGACACTCAGACAGAATTTGGGGTAAACGACATGAAAGCATGGATCCATTCTTCCTTGTCTCAATAGTTCAGGCTGATGGTGGAAGTAGTACCAGTTAAGCACTGTGTAAACACCACAGCCCATCTTACTGATTGTTACTGACCATGTCTATCCCTTTATGACCAGCGTCATCTTCTGATGGCTAAGTCCAGCAGGATAACACACCATGTCACAGAATTCAAACCACTTCAAACTGGTTTCTTGAACATGATGAGTTCAGTATACTCAAACGGCCTCCACAGTCACAGGATCTTAATCCAATACAGTGATGCAGTTCTGAAGGTAAAAACGGGGTCCAACCCAGTAAGGGCAAGGTGTACCTAATAAAGTGTCTGGAAAATGCATGTATTACACCCTCTGTTATAGTTGCAAGTCAGTATTATATCCGTCTTTACCATTTATTTATCATATGAGTATTTTCAGTGGAATTGTTGCTGCTGTGTTCAGCAGCGTCGTGCTTCACACTTGTGCTTGGACACTGCAGACAGTCGAGGGTTGGTGGGGGTGGCGGTGGCGGTGGAAGGGGTGAGACGGGTTAGCTGCTTTGTTCCAGGACATCCTGCAGTGGCACGGAGGAGGGAGGACACTGGGAATTCAAACTGTCAACCTTCTGGCCACAAGTCTGTTTCACTAATCGCTAAATAGTGGCATGCCCCCTTCCTGTGTGTGTGTGTGTGTGTGTGTGTGTGCGTGCGCGCGCACGTCTACTCACATGTAGACCAGTTCAGACTCCCGGCGCACGGCCAACTGCTTGTTCCTGATCAAACCGAACCACTCAACCATGAGCTCGTCCGTGAGAGCGTCATCGTCACCCTCTGACGAGGAACACAGGAGCACACAGTTAATCCCAGACACGTGCATTAAGATTTCTTTTAAATTCACAGCACGTCCCGACTGACAAGGCTTCACAAAACCCACAACTGGCGCGTGCATCTCACCTTCTTCGCATTTGCGCAGCTTCACCTCCAGCTCGACTCCTCTCTTTTCCAACTCGTTTAAATTATTTTCAATCTCCTCAAGCTCCTTGGTGATGTCCTCTTTGGGAATGTAGTCTGGCTTCATCTACAGACGCAAACAGATCCAGAGAAAAGCACATGAATGATATGAACCACAACACAGCTATAGGTGGTCTAATTACAAAAAAAGCTACAGCAAACTTATTTTCGCAGACCCTCTACCTTCTTTGTCTCTGACTTGGTGCCATTTTTTGTTTTCCCTTTCTGACCCTCCTGTAATCCTAAAAAAAGGTGGAGATAAAAAGCAGAGAATAAATCAACTAACAAAGCTGAGAACGGATAAAAAAATTAGAAAGGCATGACTCACAGTAAACTGTTAGGAAGGCTTGTTCCTTTGTAAATGTTTGGTTATGACCATGCTCTTACCCTTCGATGCCGGTGGAGTGACAGAAATACTCGGGCTGGGAAACTGAGAGGAAGGCCTCGCAGAAATCTCTGAGGTCTTCGGAGCTCCATTAGACCCTGGTTTAGTGGAAGGACTAGCAGGCCTGTGGGTGGGAAGAAGGACAAATGGAGAGGATTCGATTAACCTACGAGCAGACTCTTTCGCATCTTGCTTCAGTTTTGATTCATGAGAACGAGAGGAAAGGTCATTCGTGGAAAAGGAACTCCGAGTACTGAGCATATGTTGCACCACGGAGGACTCGACTCAGTCCTGACACCATTTGGGGCTCGCATGCATGTGGCGGAAGAGGAGAGACTGAAAGCTCTGACTACAAATGATGGCCGAGCCATTTGGAGGAGCAGCAGGTACAGGCTTCCTGTGGGTGGAAGGTTTGGTGAGACGGATGAAAGACTGGATCGCACGATGGATGGATGGACAGGACATCAGGAGGGGTGGGTGGGGGGTGGAGAGGAGCTCATACAGTTAATGCCTCATGATGTCGATATGCTGAGAGGCCACCCATGTACATACACCCCCCGCTGTTATCAGGAGCACGAGTCAATAAGGAAAAGGACTCAACGAGAAGCATAAGAAGTCAGAACCAATTAAATCAATCAAACAAGTCTTACTTTGTTTCTTTGGAGACGGGCTTGAGCTTCGACCTCCAGTCTGCAGGAGTCTCAGTCTCCCTCACTGCTGAGGGGAAAGAAGAAAAAAAAAAAATCAATTGAAACCCAAGTGTTTTTCACTTTGTAGTTCAGTTCCCTCATTAGACATCCACTAGTCAATGCCAGTTCCTAGTTTTGTTGTTTGGTTATAAATACTATTTGTTAAATGGCATTTTTACAACAATGACATCAAACGCACAAAAGCCGAGGATGATATTACAAGTCAGTATTAAACTTTAAATAGCTTTTACATCTGGACACACAAAGTACCTCCCAAATAAGTGGATAAGTGGCAGATAAGAGACACAGTATTAATAAAATAATTAATAAGAAGCACTGTGGGAGTACAAACCTCCACCAAGGCAGCTCACTCTGTGGGCACTATTTATATATAAGGAAATAATATTGTATTTTATACACAAACATGATGTTGGAGTAAGCGATGGATAATAGGTATTGATTTGTAAATAACTTGAGATTATTGTATATAACATTATACTATAGTATGTTCTCTTTCTCTCGACAATACTTTCTTTAAAGACAGAACACATTTTGGGGTCAACTTGGAAGAAAAGCAGATGTGAAATGTAAAAGTGAGGTCAGAGGTCAAATGTGTGTCAAAAGTGTGAGACCTTGTGTACCAACTCAATGCTTGCAGAGTGTTGCAAGTTTAACCTGATGTGTTGGGTAATGTACTGCCCGTCTTCGAGGGTGCCCTGTCTGCAGTCTTGGCCTTGAGCCCGCTCTGACCGCCCAGGCTCTCAGAAGAGTTTGTGGTGTCTGCAAACTGCAGGTCAGCCAGGATCGATGGGTTCACTTTCAGCTTCACCTTCCCTCCGGCTCCCTCTTTCTCCTTCTTTGGTGTCTCAACTTGAGGTTGAGATCTGAATAGAGGTGAAGAATGCAACTTAAATGCCTCTCTTCACCAGCAGAGGTCAGGCCAGAGCAGGATACAAAGTGTAATCACATGTTTCTGTGAGTCTCAGGTTAGATTACTTACTTCTCAGTTTTATTTAGTACTGTAGTCGTCCACGGTGGCTTTTTGTTGTTATTGTTGTTTTCCTCAGCCAGTTTTTTGGAAATGAAGGCTGCTGCTGATGCTTTTGCCTTATTTCTCTCGTGTTCTTGTTTCACCTTCCAGCCAGTGCCAGTTGTTTTAGCTGTATTCCCAGCTTTATCCAAACTTTCATTTGCCTCTTTTTTTCCAGTGCCACCGACATTTACGACCACAGTAACCGCTTTCCCTGCCGTGGCCTGCTGTGCCTTACCACCAACACTCTGGCCTTTGTTTATGTCCACATTGAAGGTTGAAGTCTTTTTCTCCTCCACCTTTGCTGTGTTATCTTCCTGGAAGAACTTGAGCTTGGACTGGAGTGTCTTGGCAGCGGTGGCCGAGGGCCGAGGAGTTTCAGCGGGCCTGGTGTTGGTAGATGGGGTCACAGTGGTAGTAGCGCCACGTGAAGCTGCGGGTCTGGCCGAAGAGTTAGACGATGCAGACCAGGATGGGGACGCAGAAGTGGACTTGGGAATGGTGGGTTTCTCCGACACCCATGAAGGACTCAGTCTGGAGGATGTCTGAGTAGGCGCAGGTGTACTGTTTTTACTCGAGTCTGTCAGAGGAGTGAATTTGGAAACATAGGAGTTTGTGGTCAAATCTTGAAGAGGCGTGCTTGTGTTTGCAGATGACAGCAACCTGTAAGAGAGAAAGTACAACACACACAGACACAGGTTACAACAGGGAACATAGTAACAAACTAGGAACATAGACCTGCAGTTGGTGCCATTTTAGCCTCAGTACACCTCGTTTATAATGATGCTAACCTGCAAAGCCAAGCTACAGAATGTATTGGTTCAAAACTGAAATTAAGCTCAATTTGACTTTTTAACATTTTATGTTAATAAATGAACATTATGAATTCATAGAAATGTGTAACTTTTGCATTTTAAAAAAATCTCCATTTAGCGCTAACAGTGTTCTGGCTAGCTAGCTAAAGCTACTCATCTTTCTTTTCCTCTTGATAGAAAAAGCAGGACAAATTAGGGTCCTGTGTCAAAAAAAACCACAATAATATATCAAAAAATGTAAACAATGAAACAATGTAAACTTTTTATTTAATGAGAAAAGTAAAATAGTCTTTGAAAAGAACAAACTAGTTAAGTTTAGCAAGGTAGCGGCAGAGGTAGCAGTCTGTGATTAAAAAAAACAAACATGGATTTATCTGATTAAGAGATCTCTGAAATATTTAAATGTGTTTTTCAAATATTAAACTATTTGAAATGTACGATAAAGGATAAACTAGAATATTTTTTTAGTTATTTTAACTGTTTTTCTTAATATAAATAGATTACAAATACATTCATTAATAAGAAAAACTAAAATAAGCGTAATAATTCTCTACCATTCTTACACAAATCAGTCTTTCCCTGTTCTAATGGCAGACTTGGAATAAATGTGATTGACCTAAATGGCGCCAACATTAGCACTCCTATCAGCTTACTTTGCACAGTTCCTGTGATAAAGCTTCCCATCCACTAGATGTCGCTGCACCAGGTGAACATGCTTGTTACAGGACGCGCATGTGCTACTGAGAGTGCCTGTCGGAGATTTCCCAACCACAACCTCCTAGAAGAAAGAAAGAGAGAAAAGAGTGTGGACAAGAGGGGACTTCATCCATTACAACTAACTGATGTCATGCAATGTGGGCCTTTTGTTTTTTAGTAACTGCACTGATTTCATGGTAATCATCTGTTGGCACAGACCAAGTGACCTGTCTGTGTAGCTGTTTGGTCATCGTTGACATGGATGAATGTACACAACCTTGGTCAGTATTTCGTAAATGAATCACTTTTAGACTTCCGCCCCAATTTAGAAATGTAATAGTAATTATTCAACTTTACCTGTTTTGAACTTTTGTTTTGATTTGGGGAAGGAAGTGGCTTTGTGATGTTGGAGGATGGGGGAGGGCTGTTCTCTCTGGCAGGCTTAGAAGAGGGAAACACCTTAGACGTCACCGCCTGGTTCTTCTTCCCTGACGGCTCATCACTGGGGCCGTCAGCTGGGCGCTTTATACCCGCCATTCCACCGACTGTATTCAAAGACAGATAAACAGATGAGATGTGTGCAGATGGACAGAGAGGGATCAAATAAGACTTTATTTAATACTCACTCGGGGAGCGTCCGTGGAAGTAGTTGTAGTATTGAGAGACATAAGTCAGGATGCTGAGGCGGTCAGGAACCTTAAGAGCCACCATATCTTCTGCATCCAGCAGCGCTGGAATTCCCAGTTGTTCTTCTGCAACACTGAACGCCTGCAGATAAAACCAGTTTTATCCAGTGAGGAAAGAAACAAGACTTTGGGTGGATGTTTTAAATCTAGATGAATGCAAAGCACTTATAAACCATAAAAGCTAGCATTGTGTGAGCTCTGTGAAAGACTTTCTAGATCTTTAAGGACACCAAACATGATTCTATTCTTTAGATGTCCCAAAGAAAAACTTAAGCTAAAGATTATTATACTAGTTTTTTTTTCAAATCTCCACCATATTTTCTTGAGTTTGTTAGTATTTTTTTCCTGCCCAGTATTTTTACATCCCAGAGCAAAAGAGAAGATAAAGGTGGCAATGGTTCAAAAATGCATGCATTCTCTGAGGTTTGCAGACAACAGAAGTTTAACTTGAAAGAGGAAGAGACGTTTGCATAGTGTGAACAAACCATTGTCATTGTTCTACTGTCTCCATCTACGTCAAATACAAATCACCTCAGCCAAATTTTGTTGAATTCTATTCCCTCTACCCTTCATATGAGTCAGTAGTGAGAAGTAAATGAAGAATTTGCACACTACACTAACATCCAGCAATTCCACGGAAGAAACAAGCAGCGGCAGGCCAACGAGCACCAGCGTGGTTGTTTAATCGGTAATCAGATAATGAAGAGAGCCATGCAAACGCTGTTTATTTTGCTGTGCCCTATTAATCTCTTAGAGTGTTTTCTTGTTTGATTGCCCAACATGTTGTTTCAGCTTTTGAGCTGAAACCCAGAGCGGCGTCAAGCAGTTCCTGCAATTTAGCTTTATTCTCTGCTGGCCCAAAGAGCAGGCGTTTTGACATGTCGAGCTTTTGGCACTCCCCGAGTTCGCAGTCTAACAATGAAGAATCTGGGAAGAAAAAGAAAGTGAAGAATGCCCGCATTGAAGCAATCTGCTTTTTGCCACCACTTCTCTGCTCGGCCATGCTGAACACTCACGTACGTTATTTCCACAATTACCCAAGATCCCACGGTGCTGATGTAAACCGAAGTTTAGTCTTATACTCAAGAGTGACTAACTTAAAGTCTGTTTTCTTGGAGTACTCAGCTGCATCTGTGTAGTGGAGCAGCACACTCAGCTGTAAATCTCAAACACTATCAGGGGCACAGGTGTGGCTCCTGTGGTCATGGTTCATTTACTCCACGAAGATTACCTGCTTTCTCAGTGATTATATAAATATGATGATGTTCTCAAATATGAGATAGGAACACTGAACTTTTCATGTATCATTAACTCTTTCTCCCATAAAGACGAAATTTG
>VUQG01010377.1:3678-17361 GCA_015106755.1 Etia nguti | reverse complement strand
TTTTCTAAAAAGCTGAGTAATGTCTTTTCTGTCAGTGTGGCGCAGCTCCACTACATAAATTCACTTTTAGAACAAATAACTACATATTTAGGGATTTTTATTTTTTTATTTTTTATTTTTTTTTAATGCAGCCCTTTTTCCTTCTTTTCTGGATCTATTTTTGCATCAAAAATTAGAACCCAATGCCTCATTTTTCTTCTGCTTCTTTTAAAAAAAAAAAAAAAAATGCTTGTCATGCATGTCGAAAGGACTTCAAATCATGAGTCTCTGCAGTTGCAGCAATACAGATCCTGGAGTACTGTGAAGCCTATTGGCCAGAGCAGATGCACGACGCAGACGTCATTGCTCAGCATCGGCACTGATGTCTGCATGAAGGTGGGAAAGCAGTATTACATGTGTAGCAAATAAGAGGGATGATATTTCCCTGGTTTATTTTTTCTTTTTCTTTTTTGGGGGGGGGGGGTGAAAGTGGGGTTTTTACACTTTGGCCCGAGAAACATCGGCTCCTGAAGTATTACATAAACGGGTCCATCCTGCCTCTGCTTAATTGACACAAGCCGTACAAGAAGTAGAGACCGCTCTGGTGCTAAGGCAGAGAAACTGTTGGGCAGGGCTTGCCATTGTACCTGGACCAAGAGCATCTCACCAACTTAGTTTTTTGTCATGGTTTTTGGTTTCTCGTTAACTTGGCAGTCCTTTTTTTTTTTTTAAAACATTATTCTGTTTTTCTATTTTTCTCTCATTTGTGTGTCTTTATTTTGTTTGTGTGACTTTGGGGCTTTTTTGAGTGTCATTGGGGACGAACCCTACCTCTTATAAATCCCAGGTTCATGTTACTGTAAGCAGAATGTATGTGGAATGTGTATACACCTGTGGGCAAAGCGCAATGGACAGAGCGGTGAGATACTTTGAGTGATTCCAGTGACTGAGGGCTCGTACGGAGACTCTTTGCCTCGGACTGGCAGAGGTTTATGGACTCCTCCTGCGGACAGTACCGGCGCCTCTCACCACCTTTAGTAACTGCATCTTTCTCTGTCATTAATCTCTTTTTCTGTGCAAAATATCTCCATGGAGCCTGCAACGTTCACCTGTGTATAAAAGACCAGATATGTCTCAAGTCATGTTTAAAACTGACTTTGTTTCATAACTCTCCATAAAGAGGGAGACGGATTTTAAACACTGGTGATCTGTTGGACGTTCCTTGACCTGTAAATGCGTACACACAGTACCGGCACGTGATGTCGTGTACGGTTATATAAACCTGTCTCATTACCACTGTGAGTCTGTGGTATAAGAATCTGGCACATTTCTGTGCTTTTATTTTTATTTTTATTTTTTTTGTGAGGCGAGATGTCTTGTTTGAGAGATGTTGAACAGCCCCGTTTCCAAAAACGTTGGGATGTGGCATAAAATTTAAAATAAAAGCTTAAAACACGGACCTGCAAATCCTAAAGACAAATTCAAAATGCTGCATTTTTTTTTCTGAACTATGACGTGTCCGTTTTTAACATTCAATATGTTGTCTTTGTATTCTTATATATATCTGTAGAGAGTTTAAATGTTAAGCTTTTGTTTTTATTTTGTTTTATGCAGTGTTCCAACATTTTTTGGAAAGTGGGATTGTGTAATAAAGCTGCAAAAATAGAACCACTCTGATTTCTGTGTTCCTTTATTATACATGAAGCTAAACACTAAAGAGGCCACATGGAGCCCAGTTAAGTGGCTTTTCATGTTTGGCATTCACTAAAAAGTTCACTAAATTAGTGAACTATGTGTTTCCCTATTTTCTGTCATAAACATGCTGTTTTATGACAGCTGGATGCTCATATTAAGCATGTCCAAAATGTTCAGTAATAAGGTCGGTGTATGTATGTATATGTATTTTTTTTTCTTCTCTTCCTACTCCTGGCACTATGATGTCAGGGAGAGTGGATACTCTAATACGTTCATCTCAGCTTCACAGCTCCAACCACTTGCTGTTCAAACCTTTAACTTGCAAAGAGCAGCCAAGGAAACTGGCTTAAATGTAGAGAAGCTGAAATTTATCATTTCAGACAGACAGCAGGTAAATTTGGGAGGGAGGGGGGGTCTGTAACTCATGCAACAATCCTCTATTAGAGCTGGAAATGTGAATAATTAGGTTTGATCATAGCAGCATTAGGGCTCCAAGGACATTTTGACATTTATTTTAAAAAGCAAGTACATAATGTGATAAAGTGTGTTGTGTCTTACATGTGACACACAGAGGCATCCTGCCGCCGCCTCATAAGAGGCGATTGTTCTCTCAAACAGTCAAAAACAGTTGAGAGTCCTCAGGGTGTTTTTCAGGGTCCCCTGGGGATCTGTTTCAGCACCATATGCTCTCTTCTGCTGTTGAACCTCTCTCACACCAACTGTTGCACTGCACTGACCTTTAACCTCAGAATTCATAGGCGCAGTCGCAAACCCTCCGCTGATGTATTTGGTCAGATAAGTCTTCCTCATGACTGATCGCCCTCCCTCCCCTCCCTTAATGTTGTCAGCCTGTCAGCTGTCATTTTCCGTTAGCAGATTGAGGCAGTGTGCAGGGGTTAACTCTGGCATCAGCATAAAATCCTACCACACATTCACGATGTGTAATATCTGAATGGTACATGGACTGGTTCTTTTTTTTTTCTTCTCTAATTCAGCACTCAAAGTGCTTTATGCAACTTTCCTGATACACACTCTCACACCCGTTCATGCAAGCACTTTTTCTGTGCTTTTTTTCTATGCAAGTGCTTCTAACATTTACAGACATTCAAACTCTGATGGATGCATCGGAGAGAAACCTGGGGTTAGTATCTTGCCCAAGGACAAAGTCTTAAGTCTGAGCTTTTGATTCACAGTGGTTACTCGTACGTACACTGACCTCATTACTGGAAATATCTGACTAAAAATGTAAATTTCCTATGATGCTGTGAGTTTGCATCAGGTACATTTTGGTTAAATGAAGGCTTTGGGGATTTCTGTGGAGTCCTGTGGTAGACAGAATGGCTGTGTGGGTGTAATTTAATGTGTCTAAGTGCCTTTGATAACATCTTAAAGGTGTGTTTGGGTAAGAAGCATACATTTATGGACTTAACTGTCTGAAACCAGATATGACTGGCTAACAATCCTACATTAGACAGGCACTGGATTTATCATAACATCCCAGGTTTGAGCTATTAAACATATGCCACAAGCACAGAAACAGTTTCTCTATATTAAATGTCTTAAAGCCATTTTTGTGCTAGCTAGCTGGTGAAAAAGCCTGCTCCTAATTTTCCTTATTTTAAAAATAATTTGACCCCCTCATCATGTTTTAGTTGAATCTGTTAAATCACACAAAATAATACTGAGAGGAACAGAAATACCAGACAGAAGAGAGTGAAACCAGTAAAGTGAAAGCTAACTAGCACAAGTGCTGTTGTCTGACTTTAATTCTCATTTGTTTCATTTCACTCTATAACCTTTATATCATAAATGTGTTAGATCATTTTCCTGTTCCACACCGCCTCTTTGAGAGTTACGAGGTTTTAGGGTTAGAATAAGACATTTGCTACGACTGGGGAAATTAGTGCACTGTGTCAAAAGATGTCCTCACACAGATATCCCTGCAAATGTGTGTGTGTGTGTTGGTTGTGTGTGTGTTGACTGAGCCCTGGTGAAGAATCTGAGCATATACTTGGACCCTTTTAGTACCCCCCCCCCATACCTCCACATACTTTGACGCTCCTCTGTCAAACAGTGGCTCAAAGCTTTGATCAGTTCCTCCTCGCATTTGTTTCCTCCGACGCTCACACCCAGAGCCTCCAAGCCCCCTCCACCTACTCCACCGGGGGTTGCTAATTAGCCTGCCTCCTCCTCCAGTAATCCAGGATTATCAGACAGTGAACAACGTGCTCAACGTGCGGTTCCCCCACCTAGGTTATTAGCTGTAACCTAATGGTCACAACGTTGTGAAATAAGAGATGTTATTTACTTTTACGAGTAGAAACAGGTGCAAGTATCTTTATGGCTCTGCGTAATTATACCTATATTATAATCAATCCAGTCGTTTTTGGCGACTGAAAATATCTTTATAGAAGTTTTATGTTATATCTGCTGCAATTTCTGCTGCCCTTTAGGCCAGATCACTCGTAAAAAAAAAAAAGGCATTTTAATGTCAACGACACTTAGCTGCATAAATAAAGGATATATAAACATGAATTTGCCAAAAACGGATTTCTGCTTCTACCTGGTGACAGAAACGTTGTTTGTGGCTCAGAATGACTTGTTGTTGGTGGTGTCATGACAGATACCGTATGTTTGACAGATTATAGGCCAGCAAGTCATTTACAGGTATTTAAATGGGGGAAATCTTTTTTTTTTGTTTGTTTGGTTTTTTTTGGCAAATACCGGAAATCACTTTCTGGCACAACACCCGGCTCTTTCTGCGTGCGATTACAGGACGGATGAAGGGACGTGCCGCTTTGTGAGGACCTCCGACGGTGCGTCTGGGTGACTGGTCCAGACAGGATCTAACATGCATTTGTTAACACGGTCATTGTGATCGAGGTGAGAGCCAAGACACTTTCGGAGAGGTGCGACTTCTTTATGCGCGCGCACGCACGCACTGTATGAATCCGTGAAAGTGTACGTGGAGGACATACTTTTTTTCTTTTGAATCCACTGGGCTACTTGTTCAAGTGTCTCAGTTTGCTGTTGCTTTCAGAAACAGTTTGCTTTATCAGTATTTTCACACACAAACACTTTGACCAAGTTTATCTCTTCTGTTCCAAAGCTGGAGTCATGTCAGACAAAGAGGTTTTCAGTTACATTATTTTATTTAGAAAAATTCAGACATTTTATTCGCAAGACATTTCTAAACACCTTTACAACATAAAATGGTCATTCTTAAATGAACTACTGGTCCGATAAACTACAGGAACCTCTGAAATACAATAGAAATATTTATATTAATCGGGGCATCGCCAGACTTCTCAGTTTCTAAAAAGCGCTTTTCTCCTTTTACAAATCCTATTTACACTGAAGTATAGACCAAACAAGAGGGAGAGTCTTGCACTGTTGCCTTTTCTGTGCTTTGTCGGTTAGTGAGTGTGTTGAGAGGGATTGCTTTTTGTTTCTCCAGGTGTAAAGAGAAGTCACAAGAGGACTCAAAGCCAGGGTGTTACTACTGAATAGAAAAGGAGGGCTATTTTTCTGAGCCTCCAGCTGAAAGGGACCCGAGAGTAGCAGATCCCTCTGATGGCATAAAGCAGATTCCACTTTTAATTTTAAATATATATAAATGTCCAAAGTACTCCAGGAATTACTTCTAATGAAATGTTCTCTTACATTTTCTGATTTCAAACATTTCCCAGAATTGGGGGAAATCTCTGTAAACTTGTATTCAGCTGTGACTGTGAGAAAATCCATCCGTACTCCGGTATCCAGAATCAGTGCAGAGTGATCAGCTGAGGCTTTTGTTGGTGGCTAAATTGGTGTCTTATAGAACAGACTTTAATTATTGGACATCAGTGCCATGAGTTCAGGAGGCCTAAGAAAAAAATCCATGCATGTAGTCAGCCTTCTTAACCGGTCTTACAGGAGGCCAAAACTGGTACAGCCACAAAATCCTTTTGTATTGTAGGGTGGAATTTTCTCTTTCTGTAGGACGCGCTGTGTCACACCATAAAAATGAAAGCCCATAATCCCCCTTTCAACACATCCCAGCTGTATTCCATCCAAACTCCCACCACTACTCTACCAAGGTCTCCACATAGACCGGGGGTAGGTCATGGTGGGCATGCTGGGGGGCTCCCTGTTCTCCATGCCCTCTGTAGAGCTCTGGTTGTGATCACTGTCAGTCTCATCCAGGTCAGAGCACAAGTCTTCGCTGGACATGGAGGAAGGGGCCGGGGAGAGGGCAGAAGATGACCCGCAGGAGAAACTCCGTTCACCAGGAGAAGCGAAAGAAGCGCAGAGCGCCTCGCTGCCTCCGTGCCAAGTGCTGCTGCTGCTGTTGCCCTCAGAAGTGTCCGTGATTAGATCCGTCAACATGTCCTGGAGGTGGTCCTCATTCAGGGGCATGCACTCCAGGAGATGGTTGAGGAGCTCCGCCGCCACTGTCGCATCTATCCCAGGACAGCTGGACACAAACATGTGGACCTCGTGCATGCACTGGATGTAACCAGCTGCAAACCTCTCGTTGGCTTCTCGGTTTAGTGTCTCTGCCTCTGTGAGAGGAGAGACACGACTGCTCAGCATCCAAGACATTGATAATACAAGACTGAAGAACACCTACTTTATTGACTCCAGACACGTGACAGCTAAATGTGTCTCCTTCACTACACTACAATTACTTAACAGCTAAAAATGTTACTTTTCAGCTTTTTATGTGGCTTCCTCTTATAAGATAATTGCAAATTGCTCTAGCTCTACATATAAGCATGTTGATACAAACCTCTGACAGTGACCATTCTGCAGAAAAAGTGCTTTTTCTTGTAAAATACTGTATAAGATATTTAGATGAGAGTTAATGGTATGAAACACCAGGACACTGTGATTTAAAAGACCCCACTGAGCCCTTGTTTGCTCATCACTCTCTATATTTTTTTAAATCAAGCATTTCCTGACTCTTCACATGCTAATGTATTAGAGCAGGGTGAAAATGAACGCCTGTCTTTCCATAATAATGACAGTAACTCTATCAATAATAAAACGCTTGAGTATTGCATTATTTGGCACTCTGAGCGCTCAACAAAACAGATCTTTACTCTTTTATAGTTACACAGACTGGATAAATTTGGGCACACCTTGTTTCCGGTTCTTCAGTATGTCCTCCACCTTTTTCACGGTCAGCTCCAGCACCTCTGCGTTCTCCATCTTGGAATGAAACTGTAGGAAAGAAACCAGATGAGCACCACCAAGACCACAGTTTACGCCTTCATTGTGACACAGAGCAAAAGTGAAACTCGGGTGCAGGAGCTGTGTGCGCTCCGTACTCACGTCTGTGTCTGCCAGCAAAGTCCGCAGCTCCTGCAAACTCTCGTTGATGCGAGCTCGCCTCTTCTTCTCCACCAGAGGTTTCCTCGTCTGCGGGAGCACAGAAAGAAAGCACTTCTCAGTGACATGAGGAAAGAGGGGGGGGAAGAGCACCGTTCAAAGTCATAAGCGTCCACCTGTCCGCGGTTAGTGCGCAAAGGCAACCCAGCGTCATTCTTCTCTCACTAAAGCATGTAATTAACTTTAAATCATTGAGGGTTTCCTCTCAAACTAACCATCCCTGCCTCGTAACCGTGCACACGCAGCGTTAAAGCAGCGTGACAAGTGCGTCACTGCCAAGTGTCTCCGGACAGTGCCTCCACCGGTCCCCCACCTTTCTGTCCGCTTTCTGTATCCCGCAGTAAGACTCATCTTCATCTTTCACATCAAGTCCGAGGCCGTTTGGCCGAGCCGAGGGGGCCATGTTGGTTGGATCGCCGTTACTGTGGCTTCTCTCACCGCTGCTCGTACCTCCCGAGTGGTCCTCGAGGGGCAGCTGGCAAACGGAACCGGTTAGAGGCAGAAAAAAAATCGACAAACTCGTAGGCGAGGCGCCCTCTGTTTATTGTGTAATCCTAGTCAGACGTGCTGCTGGCGCTGAGTGGCTGTTGTTAGTATTTATAGGGGCTTATTAACATGTGAATAGGGGCTGTGCTGCTCTCGCTGGGGGACAACAGAGCGCACACGGTCGGAGCCAATGAGCGCTCTCCCCCTTTGTCTGCGGTCAGCCCAGGTCTGCGCCCCGAGGAGCTGGACTGGCTTTAATCAGACAATTTTTGGGGTTAGGGGAGCGAACGCTCGTTTTTTTGTCCCCCTTTCTGTTCGTTTCAGTGAACTGCTCTCACTTTTAATTCAGCTGTACAAAATTAATCAGCACACAGACAGAGAGTAGAGTTATAGAGTAGTGCCGTTGACTTTTATTTTCATTTAAGTATCAATGTTCATATGTTAGAAGAAGCCTCAAATATAAGTTTAACTCAAGAAAAAAACATGAAATACTTCAGGCTATAAACCAGTGAGTTACTTATTCAAACCAGCCCAACAAAAATTACTGCAGCACGATGCTGTTCTACAGCACATCGAAGCATTTAAACCCTGCCCCCGTCTCTTTTCTGCCCGACCTCTTTTCCTCTCTGCTGGCTTTTGTGTCCGAGCCTCAGCAGATTTACCCGTCTGTTTGGCGGATGTAACGCGATGCCTTCAGTTGGCAGCTGCTGCTGCTGGCGGCCCCTCGGCCAAAACTGAATCAGTTCGGGGAATTAAGGGCCCTTCTCCAAAGAAAGCGACAGGTGTTGGCCTGCGCCTCGTTTGTTCTCCCCGTTGTTGTTGTGACTTCTGATTTGTGCGCAACTGCAATCTCACATTGCCTGCTCTGCAACGTGGACAACGTTTTTTTTTCTTTTTCAATGTGTGTGCAAACATGCTGTAATATGCACATATGCACTACTGTGAATAAGTAAAAAGCCGTTCTCATGATACCAATTTTGATGATTTAACTCGCCTGGAATTCGTTGGGGTGCTTTGCTGGCGAGCGTGCATATGGCGCATTAGGAGGGCCCTCTGGCCTGGCTATTACACGTTTTGTTTACGTCATTTTTATTCAGATCATCCTCACAGCAGAGCGGCTGGGTCAGCGTGCATCTGTGAAAGCTTCCAGGTAAATGCAGGGTTGCGTGTTAAGTTCGTGTTTTACGCGCTGTTTCCACAATTGCGCAGCAGCATTTCCGCTAAGAAGCGCCACTGAACCCCGGTGCCCCGAATGAATGAATGAATGAAGCCCTTCAGACCTTTGAAGTGAAGTTTTTTTTTTTTTTTTGGCACCTCGCCACCCCCAGATCTCTTGTTCCAGAGAGCTTTAATGGTGTGGACTGTGGAGAGAGCAGCTGTCTCGGCTCGCTTTTGTTGGCGAGCTCCGCCGAGGGACCAGGCGTCCCCCTTTCTGTCTCTCTCTCTCCCTCTCTCTTCAGACCAGCCGCCTGGCTCCATGTGGCGGCCAATCACAGGGACCATAATAGCTGGGGAATGGGACACTCGCACGTTTGCACTTCTCAGAGGCTTATAATGAATTGCATCTTTATTAAAACGTGAATGTATGAGCCATCTCCTGACACGTTTCTTTTGCTTCCAGATGGCTATTTAACCCCCCCCCACACACACACACACACTCGTTTAGATTCTCACTGGGTTATTTATCTGCTTCTCTTATTGTAATGTAACTAACTCTGAACGAAGCTAATAAAGCTTGGTGGCATAGCGTGAAGCATAAATAAGCTTGTCCTCTCATCTCACAAACACACATTACAATGCTGGCATCATTTATAATTACGAATCATGCTACTCAGCCAAACCTCCTGCACATAAGTGTTGGCGGGTACTGATCTATGTGTCATTTCCTCCCAAGTGATCAAATCATAAAAAAACAAAACGTTATGACTGTGTTTTTTTCCCCCACAAACATACAGAGTTCAGGTGTATCTGGACAAAGTCAAATGGAACAAATATCTCCAGCAGCTTCCTCCTCCTCACACAGAATAATCCACAGATCTTCTGCAGGGAGTTTTCATTGGAAGCGGGTCTGATAAAGAAACATTAAAAATGACTCTGTGTTTTTATAAGACACAAGACTGTTCTTTTTTCACATTTCTTTTATTGCCATGACCTATTAGAAAATGTCTTATATGAGGGGGTGGGGGGGATACCTCAGCGGAATTTGAGTTGCATACTGGAATCTGCTTTGCACAATTAGAGGTGAGCCAGGAAACGGTTGTGTTATGATTTGGGTGCACTGACTTTAGTTATAAGTGGGGAAAAAAAGAAAAAAGAAGCTCAAACCCTTATATATTATTCACAAAGTTGTGTTGTTGTTAGCTCATGTTGTCTATTCCATTTACTACTCGAGTTCCAAAAAGTTGGCATGCTGTGTAAAATGCAAATAAAAACAGCATGCAATGATTTGCAAATCTCATAAACCCACATTTTGGATGGGAGCATATGTTGCTCTAAAATATACCTTTTAGCATTGATGATGCCTTGATGGTACCTTTCCAGATGTGCAAGCTTCTAATCCCCCTAATGCACCTCCATACCATCAGAAATTTTGAAATGAACACTGATAACAAGCTGGATGGTCCGTCTCCTCTTTAGTCCAGACAACACAAGAATTTCAGATTTTTATTTGTCTGATCACAGACCAGTTTTCTACTTTGCCTCAATGGATTTTAAATTAACCTCGTCTAAGAGAAGATGGCAGAGTTTTGCGATCATGATCAGGAATGGCTCCTCCGGTGCACGATAGAGCTTTAACCTGAATTTGTGGACGGCAGTGTGAACTGTGCTCACAGACGGTGATTTCTCGAAGTGTTCTTGAGCCCATCCACTGATTTCCGTGATAATCATTCCTGTTTAATGCAGTGCTGTATGACAGCCTGAAGATCCAATATTGATTTCAGGCCTTGTCTGATGCGCACAGAGATTTCTACACATTCTCTTCATGACATGACATGATGTAGATGTAGATCATGATATTTTTGAAATGTTTGCAATTTTATATTCAAGAACATTACTCTGAAACTTTTCCCCGATTTGCAGAGGCAGTTTTCACAGATTGGTGAAACTTTGGCTCTCAAAGATGCTCTTTTTCTACCCAGTCATGTTACTGACCTGCTAACCTAATGATTTCACATGTTTTTCCAGCTGTTTCTTGTTAGTGCCACTTACTTTTCCAGCTTTATGTTGCCTCCATCCCAGCTTTTTAGATGTATGACTGTCATAAAATTCAAAACTAGTTAATATTTCTAGATAAAATTGGTAAGTTTTTTCTGTTTGAGCATTTGATATGTTTTCTAAGCTCTATTGTGAATGAGATTAGGGCGGCAAATCACTGCATCCTATTTGTATTTACATTTTATGCAAAATACCAGATTTTATGGTATCAGGTTTGTAGATTAGTTGGTCCCAGGGTGTTCATGTTAGGCATATTAGCTTACTGGGACAGTGATAATGAAAGTGCAGACTCATCTTCTATGTTATTTTTGACATCTGTTCTCATTCCTTTATGAAAAGTCCAAATATTAGCTCTGCTTAATCAGCTAAACTGCAACTGAGCATAAATATATGAGTCTAGGTAGTACTTAAATGTTTTCTTTCTGACTTTTTCACGTTTCCATTAGGCAGTTGAGTTTAGCACTTGAATGCTGTGCCACTTTATTTGACTTGTTTCATGTCCATTACATTACAATAGTCCATCCCTGAATCCATTTTCCTAGCTTATCCCATCCAGAGCCACAAGAGGGCTGGAACCTGTCCCAGCTGTCACTGGATGAGGGGCAGTGTACACCTGGACAGGTCACCAGTCTATGACAGGATTACAACAGAGAGACAGTCAATCACACACTCACATCCACAGCTTCGGCTAATTTTAAGTCACAGTTTATCCAAACAGAATGTCTTTGTACCGTGTGAGCAGATTGGAATGACAGGGCAATGGTAACACATGCAAACTCCACACAGAAAGAAGACCTTCTTGCTGTGATGCAACAGTGCTAACAGTGCACCAATGCATCTTGCTATTTGTGTAATTGCATTCGTCAATGAATTTACCTTCTAAATGCTCTCCAAAATGTTTTTATGACGATAAAACTTATAGTCTTTCACACCTGAGTCGAATGCTGCTGTAATCCCTAAAAATCCTAATCCATGTTATTGTAATATCATATTACAATAAACACTTGTAGGCCTTGCTTTGTGTTTGTAAGATCTTAAAGTACTCTAAAAGTATAAAACTCCTGTCAAGATCCAACTAAAAAGAGCACCTGGATACAAACATGGCTGTTCACAAAGATCATACAATTGAGTGAGTGCATAATAAGTTTTATTATTAATAATGTTTAGGTTAATACAGCAAAGGAGGAATCTATGCAAAGGCCAAGCAGGCGGTCTAAGAAGCAAAGTCATGCCTTATAATAACAATAAATAAAGCTGTTAATACAATAAATACACGAAAGATTAATAAGAGCCTTCTATAATGCAGGCTACAAGAGGTCAACTTCTGAAGGGAAGTACTGAGAAAAGGTCTGTATAGAATCATTATAGCACACCTACAATAATAATCACTGGAACAAAAACTGCCCCACATGTTTGTCTTCTGAGCAGCATATCTATAAGATACATAACAGAGGATGGTCTAACAAAATGGACAACCAAGATCATCAATCCGGCAGTTCACCAGGGCCTCCACATCTCAAGCATCCCCAGGTGGGAGCTGTGGAGTGCTGGCCTTTCATGAGGTCCAGCCTCTCTCTGGAACTGCTCTCCTCTGATGGGGGTCCCTGGGACGGCCTGGCTGGCTGGTAGAGCAGCATCAAGTCTGGGTGTGGGCTGGGTGAGGGGGAGCTCATCGGTGGACCTAGGCAGGGACTTGAGGAGGTGGTTGAGCAGACGGGAGCCCAGAGTTTTGTCCATCCAATCACAGGTCAGGAGCATGTTGTGGACCTCGTGCATGCATTGGATGTAGCCCGTACTGTATCTCTGCTGGGCCTCGAGGCCTAACGTGGGGTCTGAATGAAGAGATAAAAAGATGGATGTGTCACAGCGACCCCTGGTGGTAACAGGTAACAGCACAACCAGCGCAAACGGTTGGCTACAATTACATTTCCATCCATGGCTCAGCAGCTCAGACAGGCATCATTTTCTAATTTTTCCACTTTCACCCATCCAGCAGCTCCGCTCTAACCACTACCCACTGTAAACGTTGCCAGACCTCCAACATATGCCATGATATGTGCTGATGCTGCCCCCTGCTGCCTAATGCCAAATAGGTCAGTCGATTTTCATTCTCACGCGTTATCAGTTTATTACGCCTAACCAAATTAATAAAACCGAGATATAAATCTCTTTTATTACAACGGTGAATAACAGCAGTAACAAAGCTCGTAATATCGTAATCAATCAAGTGCCCGGCTCCTTACCGTTAACTTTATTGTTCTGGATGTTCTGCAGATGTTTCACCGTCATCTCCAAAATATCCGCTTTCTCCAGTTTGGATTGCTGTCGAGAGAGGAGAAGCCTCACAGTTATTATTACTGAACCCTCGCTGTTTGCTCAGAGGAGACACGTGAGAACAATACTCACGTCCAGCCTGAACGCTCCGATCACAGTTTCTTTGAGCTGATCCAAACAGTTGTTTATCCTCTCCCGTCGCTTCCTCTCAATGAGCGGCTTTCTGAGCTGTAAAAAAGTAAACAAATTAGCTAAGAGCAGGAAAAACAAGATGGAGAGGCACCATGCTCGATTCATTTTAAAAACTGGTCAAAAAGAAACCCATCTTCAGTATGCCCAGTACCTTTCTTTCCTCCTTTGCGCTAGGATGTTTCCCCAGGTTGTGCGCCATGGATGAAGCAGTCATGTTTTAACCTGTGGTGTGTGATGGTGTGTGTGTACGTGTATATGTGTGTGTTTGTGTGCGCACTTTTTTGTCCCTTCTCCTCTGAATCTCAGTTCGTCTCTAGGGTCCTCGGCGCGGCGCGACCCTCTTATTTATAGGGCGCAATTAGCATGTGAATGCGCCAACTCTTTGGCTGCGGGATTTTCCCACACACGGGGTCCCATCAGTCAAGACTGACAGGTCACTGGCTCCATTGAATAACTGAGAGACCCGGC